>VVHJ01012431.1:7281-19923 GCA_015107715.1 Tylochromis polylepis
GGAGAGAGGGACGCGTAGTGAAATGCTGATTGAAAAGAGGAGAAAATCAATCAAGCAAGCCTGTCTGATTGACAGCTTGCCAAGGTGTTTTCTGTGGAGGTGTCAAGAACAGCACAATTGCTCTCCCTCGTCCTCTCTCTCTTTCAGTCCCCCCTCCCCACAACCTCTGTCTCATCCATCACTTGCCTCCTCACCCATCATCACACTGTCGTCTCCTCCTAAACGTCTCACCAAGCTCCTCCAGTATCTCTGACTTTTCAGGCCATTGTTCCTTCTCTTCCACTACCTCTCGTGCAAGCTCCCATTTTCTCTCCCAGTTGTTCCCTCATTTTCTGATGGTGGGCAGAGATGCATTCATCGGCAGCCATTTAAGGCTGCAGACTGACACTCCTTTAATCTTGTTGTTCTGTAACCTTCAGAGGGAAAGACAGAGCTGCTCCAGTTGCGTTACCTTTAAACTTCTACACCAATCCATCGGTTATTTTCACACATTCTCATTTCTCATCTCCAGTGAAGTGAAGTTGCTTTGTGCTATTTGTTTTCATTATGCTCTCAGATATATTACATTGGCAAGACGGACAAAACAGAGTAGAGGGAGAAGGTAATGGACCAACACTGTAGCTATACGCGGAGTCCCATCAAAGCACCAAGAGGGCATGGAGTGCAGGCAGGATGGCTAAAATATGCAGGGTGTGGCCACTAATGGAAATATTTCTACAAATAATTCTGTCACTAGTAGTGGCACTGAGGCAAGTGTGAGAGGCTTTTGGCTCATTCATCTCTTAAAGGGCAAAGTGTTCAGTTTCAATCAATTCTAACATTTCACTTCTAACTTTCGGAGTGATTGTCAAAACTCTTCGTCTTTGTAAAGGTTGTGAGGAAACAGGGTTCAGAATTCTCTATCAGTTTTGCAGAGCGTAATTTGTTCTTTGGTAATAGGTTACATTGTGACTTGGCTACTTGTGCTGCATAGATAATGTAGGTAATGTTATGCACTACCGTATAGCAATTTCTGGTTTTGACTGTTTAAAATGTACTGCAGCCTGGGTGACCTTTTTTTTTTTAAATATAAGGAAAAAATTAGAAAGACGTTTCTCCAAATTAATCACACAATGACAGGAGATTGATTAGGGATGTACTTTAAACAAAATTGCAGCTTTAGTGTTTTAACATATTTGCCATGATAATGTTTAGCTGTCACAACAATGCTTTTCATTGTACTTGCACCTACACGCTATCATGACTTAACCAGCACCAAGTCAGTGGATCATTCTACAGCTTCACAATGTTCTCCTTCGTATACAATAACAAACTACATTTTTACAGAGACTAAACACTTCCATCAGATTATTTTCTTTATTTTCCCACTAGCTATAAAATACCACCAAGTTATACCAAGTTATAACATACAAAGAGTTGAAGTGAAACTGAATATTAAAGGCAATGTCCCACTGGACCATCTCTGCTTCTCATGCTGTTGTGTTTGTGTTGCTTGCATACCTTCTTACAGTAGGTAGGCTCTGCATAGGCAAATGGACACAAACCATACCATAAAACAACCATCATGAGGCATATACATAAGTGAATAAGATAATACCAAGTTGTAAGAACAATCGTGTTATTAAGCTTTTACATTTTTGTCCTAATATTACATATTGACTCACTGTCAGCATGTAAAATAGTGTCAATAACAATTCTATTCTATTCTATTCTATATTTAACAATATTTTGTGTTATTTCTTGAGGGTTTCATCAATAAGCACCAGTGTTCCTGTTGTTGCTCATTAAAAGTTACATTTTAAAATCTACATTTTTAAAAATATAATGTATTACGTTACTCATAGTTTCACACGCTACTCATTAGGTGCCTCTATCGTCTATACTCTACACACAAAAGATGTCTCTTCACAAGCTCAAATATAAACACAAAGCCAACAGCAAAGTTGGTGAAATCAGCTCAGAGAATGATTCTGCTGTATGAACAGGCACGGGTGGCTATAATGCTACAAATCTGAGTGCCTATTGCTGTTTCTGTTACCTACTGAAAACTAAGCATTGGCTGTTTGGCTGGGATTAGAAGACATTCAGCTTTAACATTATTCTGGGGACCAAGTTCTATATTGCAAGGTTAGTGGTAGCATGTTGTATTTACAGATATCTAGAACGTGTTGATGTTTAGCTAGCTAGCAGTGGATAGCTGTTTCTGGCCTGGGCACAATTTTCAATTCTTGTCTGCTATTTTTCTCCTCTTTCCATTCTAACTGAAGTCACTGAAACCGAAGCCATTTGATTTTTTTTCTATCCACTCATCATGCAGTTAATTAAAGACCTTGTGTAGCACAAGTGATGACACAATTAGCATTAGCATGGCTTTAGTATGGTTAACTCGTTATATTATTGTATTACAGAAAAATATAATGCAATTACAGTAATGGTGTTTATCAGTGAGTCGACTCTCAATCCCGGGGCATTGAATGCTGCTGTTGTAATCAAAGTTGCATTTTGACTGTGCGTGGAAGCTGGAGTACCGAAGGAGAACCGATGCAGGCACAGGGAAGACGTGCAGACTCCCTGCAAAAAGCCCAGAGTGGGACAGTCAGGGGTGTGTTCTGAGGCATATCCAAAATATGATTGTCTCCATGCCTGACAGAGAATATATAACTAATTAAATTCATTAACACCTTCAATATTAGATGTATACACATCGGTTAATCAATAATTATGATCTGTTAATACCATGTATATGATTGTGAAAATGATTTCATTACCTATAATGCATACATTTACTTTGGGGACCTTAAATATATTTGGATTATATAACCTGTCCACTATTAAGCTACTTCAAAACAAAATATTTATTTAAAGTTAGTGGGGTTACTTAAAAATTTGCTTAAATTTGTTTTCCAGTGCAGCTTCACTTTTCACATAATAAATATGCAGTTGGACACAGGGTTGCACATGAGCCTGAAAATTGTGTTTTCCATGCCAGTTTGCTATACTAAATTTATTTCCATTTAAACACTCTGATTTCCTGTGGGCCCCTCAGCTGTGTTTTTGCTCTCCTTTGTGCCACTCAATTAAAAAAAAAAAATCATGAAAACAGCCATGTCGTTGGTAGATTAAAATCCAGAACCTTCTTGCAACATTGCTAATGAATGGCACTGCCATGCTGCTGATTGTTTACATCAATCAGTTTATAACCATAAAACACTGAACAAGCAATTTTCATTTTGTTGTTTGTTAACATTTTTCTTTTTACTATATTAGAATTAACTATTAACTATCAATTTACTATTTGTTAATGATGGTTATTTTGTATAAATTGTTACTGCACATTTCTCTGACAGAAATGGCTGGAAGTTTTCCCTGTCAGTTTTCTAAGTTTTTCTCTCAGTCCTTGAAAATGTGTTGAAGGTAGGTTGAATGAGTCACTTACCTCCATAAGAGACTGCACTGTAAGAAGAGATGGGGATCTGGGAATCACACCCTGTTGAGATGGCTTGTCAGTCAGTCTGCTCCTCCACATTAAAAGTGTAAAGACATACTGACTCAACTATCCCTGAGTGCCCTGGCTGGCTGGCTTTTAGACAGAGAGAGCCTTGATGCTAATTATAATGGGAAGACAAAGTCTCCCCAGCGGGCAAGCAAAGAGAAATATGGTAGGATCACTGAAATGATGAATCGTGACTTTTACTTCTGCACCTATATTTCAGTTCATTATTTTATTACTCGCTGCGCTCTCTCCGCATTTAGTCATTTGCAAGTAAAATGACAAATAGTGTTTGTTTAACAATACCAACGCAAAGATTTTGCAGGGTGGAGAACTAAGTATCTTTTGTTTGACGGTGGACACTGGAACGTTTTAAACCACAGTCATGACACATGACTTCAATTTCAAGAAAGTTTTTTTTACTTATGCAAATGATTGACCAGGTTAACCATGTTTTAATACTGTCACATTTCACATTTGTCATTTAGGAAGATACAAAATAACCCCCCGGGAAAAGAAAAAAAATTACTTAATTACATTAGGGCTAATATCTTAGACATATTGGCAAATACATGGAAATACTTAACACGTACATGTACAGGTATCGTGTAGGCAGTTAACATAGCTTTAAAATGAAAATATGCCAATTTATTGTTACAGGTGGTAACTAATATTTTCTTCTGGTTTCAGCGATTTTCTGAGTCTTGTCTTCACTGTGATGGTGCCAGGTAAGCAGCAGAGATGTTTTGGATGGCTGAATAAGCCGTTGTTCATCATGAAACATCATCAGAATCTTGCATGTAATACTAATCTTAATATCGCTTGTTTGAACAAACCAGAAGTTGGATTTAGATGTGCTGGGTAGCTTTTTCTTTGATCTTCCCATCTCACTTACTGTAAGAAAGCAGATAAGCAAGTTGTACGTTTTCACAAAAAAATTCCTCGCTGATCTCTGAGACTTTCAACACAAGTTTTTTCAAATGAAATAAACTAAACAAATTTTTTTTCAGCCGTGGGAATCTAATCATACACAAGTGTTTCGGATGCAAAATAATAATGCAAAACAATGATCCATTCATTATAGAAATCCCACCCTCCATCACAACTCAATTACCTCTTAACATGACAATTGTAGCTGGGTGATTTTTTTAAAATTTTGTTTTTCATGACTCGCTGTCACCAACTGCTTCGTGGCATGTGACACAAGAGATTTGCTTAAATGAAAGATAATGCGTTTCAAATATACGTAACAAAACACAAACACCATTCCAAGTGGAATGGAAGAGAGAATACTGAAAAAAATCCTCTTGGCCAGCTTTTACCATCCGAAAGGCCCAAATGAACTGCGTCAACTGACGACCCTTCCATGTTATCCAGGAGAAATAGTTCAGGAATGCTTAAAGTGGGAGAGACTTTTATTTCATGATTTAAACTGGTGCCGGACTTAGCTATGTAGCAATAAGGTGATTATTTGTTAGGCCTAATCTTCCCTAATTCTGGTCATGGTATGAAAAATAACATTGGATGAATGCTGTGTGGTTAACATGCACTCCCGTTCTGAGTGCAGTTCTTGCATTTTATTTGCTTGTTATTATGTTATTAGCAGCTATTTATTTTAGAACAAAGTAACAATACAGTCTATGGATGTGTCTTACTAACCATGTTTGCTAGCATTACCTGATAACTCTACCCTGTCTAAATATGGACACAGCCCAGTAGGAGATTGTAAAGTTATTATTTTCATTTCACTGAATATGATTCATCAGTAGTTAACTCTCATATGTAGTGATTTGTATTCATATACACAGAAGTAATATTTTCCACATTTAAAGGGCAAAAAAGCGCCCCAAGTTGGAGTCATAAACACTGCAGGTTTTCACACATCACTTTAATGATTTTTACATACATCATATGATAAAAACATGTCAATCCCATTTGGGGTAAAACTGCTAAATCAAAAACTGTAGACTGTGGTGACTCCTTGTAACAAAGGAGCGGTCAGAAATATGTAATATGTAGTATGTAATATGTGCGCTTTTGTTAAATAAAACTTGGTCGCTTGGTTATGTTTAGGCATTGATGACTCCTGGGTCAGATTTAGTAGAAGATCACGGTCTGGGTTAAAATACGAAAGTTGCCATGTCTTTTAGAGTTACCAATACATGCACATGCTTCGCTAATGTTTGGTATGTTTATGCTGTCGGCAAGCTAATATACTTAATCATACTGAGGAAAGTGAAAAGTAGGGATGGTAGATGTTGTGTATATGATAACTGAGCATAAATCACTGTGAAAAGGACGGCTCAGGTTTATGCTCATGCTTTGTTTTTGTTTCCCACTTCCGGCTTACGCGGCACAATCCCAATTGCTTTTCCGCAACTTTTCCAACGACCTCCTTTCTCCGGCCCTGCCTACTAAAATAGGGAAGGCATGAACCAGCCTCCCCCTGACACCACGCCCTGAACCCACTGCTCCACGTCTCCTCTGCAGCTGAGCCACAAACCACACAGTGCCACATTCACCTTTTGTGGATATAAATGGGATGTTACCGTCATGAAATTAAAATGATAAGATGCTTTTTTTAAAGGTATTATAGGTGTGGAAAATGGGCTTGTTGGTTGCTGGGCAACACCATGACATCACGATATCTCATATAAATATGAACCTTTAAGGGCTTAAGTTGGGTTGGTCAACTAATGCGTTAGAGATGTTTTTTGGTTGCCAGGGTGATGCCACCCCATTTTCTCTTGACGAAATATGTGCTTCTGACACAACATACGCTTACTACTGAAATACATGACTCATAGACACAAAATGGTGTGACATTTCATGAATGATAATTAATTCAGTTCAGTTCAGTTCAATTCAATTCAGTTTTATTTATATGGCTCACAACAACAGTTGCCTCAAGGTGCTTTATATTCTAAGGTAAAGACCCTACAATAATACAGGGAAACCCCAGCAAATCCGATGACCCCCTATGAACAAGTGGTTTGGCGAAAGTGAAAAAAAAAAGAAAGAAGGAAAAGCTCCCTTTTAACAGGAAGAAACCTCCAGCAGAACCAGGCTCAGGGAAGGGTGGCCATCTACCTCGACCTGTTGGGGTGAGGGGAGGCAAACAGGACAAACCAACATGATAACCAATATGTTGCTACTAAAATACTAAATAATGCTGATGTTTCAAAACAGGGCTTTAGAGATAAATTGGTGATATTACAAATGTATTAACAATACAAGGGTTGAACACTTTCATCATTTTTAATTTCACTTTCCCACAGAGTTTATATCTCCCTTCTATGTTTACTCCTCCTTTCTGATTAGGGAACACAGTGAGGTCCTTTATTGTCTCTCACAAAGAAGAAGATGAAGAAGAAGAAGAAGAAGAAAAAAGAGGCCTAGCTCTAATCTGGGCCTGGAAGAAACACAAAAAGATACCAGACCAGAGCTCCTGCTTCAGAAAGGAAGGGGGTGGGGGGATCTGAAAAAATAGGGTGAGACCAATTCTGAAAATAAATACATAAATATATAAAAAAAACAAACCCCGAACACCCTATTTACTATTACATGTGCAATATTACTAGGAATGATCAGTTTTTATTTAATGATTTTTTAATGAAATTATTACGAGATCATGCTGCAAAAAGCAACTGAAACAAACAAACAAAAAAAAGAAGAACAGTAAGAAATAGGGTAAAGCTGAAATTGGATGGCAGCTAGAAAATAAGTTCAATGAAAGAATAAAGGAATAATCAATGAAAAGCTGGGGAATAGAAGACTTGACTAGAGATATGTGAGATAAAAGTAGGAAAAGAAAATCAATAAAACTCTTCTGATTCCGGACTCCCATCTTAAATGTGATAGTATAGTTCTCCTGTGGATTGCAGTATTTTAGTGATTGCCTGTGCCTATGACAGATGAGTTGAATCGCTGGATTCTTGCAGGTTCGATCATTGTCAGACTCTGAAAGGCTTTCATTTAGAAAGATTTTTCCTGGCCAAATCCTAGCTGGATCCAAGTAAAGTAAGTAATTATTTGGTGAGAGTCATTCAGTGCAGCTTAACGCAGTGGTGAAAAATGGTTTAAAAAAGGTATGATTGTTGAAACAGAAGATTAGAAGCAAACTGTTGAGTGTGAATGAAGCGAGCGGGGAGATGAGAGTGCAGGCAAGGCAGAAGAAGGGTTGCAGTAAGAAGAAAGGAAGAAAGCTGTAATAGAAATGAAAGGGCACTCCTGCTGTTGATAATTGGAGCAGTGATGTGCCAACACCGTCTGAGAGGTTTTCCCACCTGAGGGTACTCTACCACAGGGGCTCAGACAGTGAAACCACATTACAGCTCTTCTGTGTGCACCAGACAGTCTTCTCCAATAGCTGGAGCTCAGAAAGGTGGAGACTTTTTCTGCTCTTTTCTTTCCATTTTCTGCAAAACACATTTATCTGTAGTCCAGTGGAGAGATTTTTTGGCCAATGTTGAGTTTGAGATGTCATCAATGTTACCAAAAGAACTTTTTAACTGCAGATATCTACTGTAGGTTGTCATATAGCCAGAGAAGCACAGGTGTTGCTGATAATATTCAAATGACTAAATTCCTTTTAAGACCTCCAAATAAAATTTGACAGCCCATATTCTTCAGTGTCCATTTGTGTTTTATTTGTCCAATTATTAGTTTTCTTCCCTCTTCTGCAGCATACCAGCTTTTACTTTGAAAATGGCTCTCCCAGCTCTAAATTCATTTAATTTGGGATTTAGCGTTAACGCTGAAGTGTGGGGATTTTTACAAATAAATAAAAGTCTTTTACACTCAAGCTCATATTGATTAAGCCTATCGGTGACAGCTAAATCTCTCTGTACTTTGTATTATAGTGGTGTTTTAATCTGGTGTTTGCATATGAGCACACTAGAGTAACAAGGAGCAAGCATCCAAGAAAAAGTTCTGATGCTTCAGTAAAAAAGAAACGGAATAAAGGGATCATAGCCTAAAGAAGACAGCAATCGATAATGAGAACAACTGTGTCAAATAAGTCACAAGCATGCACTCACAGTGCTTCTCTAAGTGCCATGAGGGGGAGACGAAATGTGTTTTTAATTGAATGTATTGTCAAAGTTAGGTCATGACATGTTTTAACCACTAAGCGTTTTTATGGCCCAAACTGTTGCTACAAAAACAGTCAATCACACAATATGAGATGTGCAAATATAAAGGCTTTAAAATGTAAGAAAGTTGTTCATTGACTGATTTGTTGTGTGTCACCCTCGGCAGGTTGTGTGTTACTGAGTTTTCTTATCGCCATAATGACTCACTGTCAATTCTGGTGAATAATTTTCTGAAGTCACTGTCAGCAATTATGTTATGTGTGATGACAGAAAATGTTCAGAGCATAGGACACAAGTGGGTAAGAAATGACATCTGTATAATTAACTTATTGTTGTTCATTTGTGGGAGGCACAAATGGTGACATCATTATGTAACTGCACTGTGTTCCATAGGAGTCACAAAATAATTGATAGCATGTACTATTCAGGCACATTTTGACAGGTTTATTTATTTATTTTTTATGTTGTTAAATCTAACATAATGTTATCTAATTATCTGGCTTGAGCTCTGCTAATTAAAAATTTAAAGTCTACTATTTTAGATGTTTGAGACCGAACCAGAGGCAAGAATAAAGACTGATTTGTGCTTTTCCCCCCATTTTAAATGCAAATATTATGTAAACATATATATTCAGGCATCTAGTAGTTGCATAAAAATATTAGCACAGGCAACAATGTTGCCATGATGGTAAGTAAAATATTGTTGCAATGATGGCAAAAAGTAAAGTAAAATATTGTCTTCATAACTGGAGTAACTGTTGCTCCTTCTAGAAAAACTAATTTTAATTTATAAACCACCGGTTTCCTTCAATAACGACATAATAATAACTTTCTTTTAAAACTGTTTCTGTTTTATGATTCCCTTTTTTTTCTTTAGATAATAAAGAAAAACAATGTGACAGGACGTTATCAGTTTTAAAAATCAAACAGCGCGTAGTGTGTGAAATTTGTGGCGTCTGTATATTTGTGTTTTCACACTTCAGAGCTTGCGTATATGTAATTTGGTTGCTATGTGTGTGTGTGTTTTTTTTAAGATAGTGTATATTCAGAGAAATGGGTTACAAAAAATAAACAATAAGACAAAGGATCTATGTTTATGCACCTGATATGAATCTATGAAAAAGATGAGACGCTAGTTTTTCACACTGACTTGCATCTTCCCTTGAATTTCACTTACACACAGGTACACAAGAAGAAAACAAAAACAAATAAGTGAATAAATAAATGAACAATACACATTCGTGACTAAAAAAGAAAGGAAATGTATTTTCCAGTGTGAAAGTATTTTACCTTCAGTATATGTAACCCAAAAGGTTGTATCAATATTGGTATAATTTCAGTATATAATTTATACTTACGTGTACTCCTGTGCAACATGTGTTTTTGGGGGCATTTATTTAGACTTGTTTACCACAGTTGCTCCTTCAAGAGAAAACATTTTGCTTCTGATCCAATGGTCAAGAAATATCAAAGAACCCAAGGCTACATGTCCCAAATTTTCTTGAAGTTACCCTTTTCCCAAACAGGTGTTTTCATTGATTTGGTCCCAGCTGATATGTTTTGCTCTGATAACCTATTGCTGAAAGGTTTGGCATCAGTTATAATCCTTCGAGAGCTTCCTTGAGTTTTACATTTATACTATTTTTTTAAAGGGGTAGATGGCTTTTCTGATCTTGTTTGGTTGAAAGAAATCATCCTCCTATACAGGCAGGAAGGAGAAGGTTTAAGGCTGGTTCAAACGTTTTGCTTTGGTGTTTGTTTCTAATACCTCTTGTGGGTCTGAAATAAAACTTTGGTACTTTGATATTGCCCAAGTGTGCAGTAGACTGCTTGCCATTTTAATTTTTCTGCAAATTTAACTGATTTTTATCCTTTCTTGCACTACACCAGTCTGTAAAAACTGATTATTTTTTGAATTGTTCTTGCAGCTTACGTGGTTGTAGCTATCGAGAAAACAGGCATGTGCATCATTCTCATATTCATTTATAGGGCAGTTTTAATTTGCAAGCAGAGAAATTTACCATCTACAGTGCAATTTCAGAAATTACTAAAACGATCAGCCATAACAGGGTGAAGTGAATAGCCTTGATAATCTTGTTGTAATTTGTTGTTCTGCTGACATTATATTCTGGCATTCATGTGTAAATGGAACATGTACCACCATCTAAATGTTCTTGCAGACCAAGCACAACTGCAGCATCGTACCCCAGCAGGACAATGGATCCTGCCTCACTGCAAATATTTTTTTTCAATGAGAAGGCTTGAGGAACACATCAGAGAACTCTCTGATGTGTTGATGCCAGGCATCAACCTGGCCTCCAAATCCAGAGATCCTGATCAAGTTTAGCATCTGCAATGTAGCTGGAGAGCTCTGATCCACAAGAATGCAACTCTGGGACTCAAAGGACCAAAGAAAGAACCAAATTTTGAATTCACACGTGAGGTAAATGGTATGTAAAAAACAGGTTTAACAATGTTAGGTATACTTATGGTATATAGTAGAGCACTTCTACACCCTGTTGCACATTGTTATATTTGCTATGCACCATTATGAACCATTATGGTAATATGACATGGCACCACTGCATGTTGCAAAACACAGATGTTAGAGATTACATCTGTCTTGGTGCTTTTGCTGGGTGCATGCATATTAATGAATTTTCATTTATTTATTTATTTTTTTAACAACAGTTTTAGTTTCAGTAAAACAAAAGGCACAAACACACTTAGTGTGTTGTGTTATAACCACACTCTAGAATAATTTAAAATGTGTGCATAAACAATCAACCCCAAATTACCCCTAACACCCTGCTCTGACAGATGGGGTAGTGATCAGTGTCTTAATAAATGTCAGGCCAAACACTAAAGGCCATTAGCAGCTGCTATTAGGTCTGCTTGTGAAAAATTAGAATATATTTTTCCCACCAACGACTTCAAGACAGCATATTATGGCTGCATGGTTATATATGAGTCTTTTGGTGTATCATTTTGCTGTCAGGAGACCTCTACACAGTTCTCACAGAAACAGTCGAAAAAAACAAGCAAAATGATAGAATACCCAGAGATGAGCAAATCTCAATCCATTTTCACTGAAAGGTAGTGAGACGACAAGGTTTCAACAGACTGGTGAAATTGCTCATGATTTAATCTTTTTCATTCTATTTCAAGAAGACACCATACCCACTCCTTTCCTTGTGCCACTCATTCAACCTGCTTTGCTGAGCAATTCCCTGACCCTTATTTTTGTGTCCCTGTAATACGTCATTAATAGCCCTTTTAGTAGAAAATTAAGTCAGAATTGAAAAAAAGAGACTGTTTTAGGGTTTCTCAAAGAGGATTTTGAGGATAAGCAGCCTTCCACTGTCACTTTACTTCATGTCTTTGGCAAAAGAGAAACAGAGTGGTGAAATTGTGCACACTAATAAGTTCGAAACTGTCTAAAGGGCTGATCCATCCAAGAATCACTGACATTAAGATCACATTGAGGGATATAATGTAATTTACCTGCCTCATCAGCTAATGCAGCACAAATCCATTTTTGCTCAAACAGGAAAAGCCACATACATTACCTTGATGACTATGCAGAGTCAAGAGGGGAAAACTAATGAGACTAAATGTAATTACTGTCCACCTCTGATTTGAAAACAAAATAAACTCTCCTGCACTCCCATTTGAGAATAAACCTTCTTTACGTTAGCACTCACCACTACAATTGGCTTTCTTGTCATTATTTAGACAGGTGTTCACACTCTTCATTAGGATTCCCATTAGCTGATGGCTAAAACACCATACTTTCCCTGACATCCATGAACTGATTAAGAGCAGAGAATTACAGGAGGTGTCGAGCTATTGCCATTCTAACAATATCTCACAGAAACTTTCCACCCAGTTTGCTGAAGTGCTGCGTCAGAGGAGATCTAAATCAATAACATAAATATCCCCCCCCCCCCCCCCCCCCACCCCCCCCAACCCCCCCCCCCCCCCCCCACAGCCCCCCCCCCCCCCCCCCCCCGCCACCCCCCCCCCCCCACACACACCCCCCCCCCCCCCACCACAGGA
>VVHJ01012431.1:19943-30251 GCA_015107715.1 Tylochromis polylepis
CAAGGGAGAGAAAAAAAAAAAAAAAAAAAACCCCCCCCCCCCCCCCAAAACCTCCTTCAAACCCTGTCAATCCAATTCCCTGGAAAAAAAAGTATAATACTTCTTAGGTTCATTGAAACCAGAAAACACCAATGTTGTCTCAATCTCTTTTCTCCCACACTCTCTCAGCCTTCATGTCGTTTCCATTCGCCTCATACAAGGTGACTTCCACACTTATCTGGGATTATAATGGGCCATGGAGGTTAAAGTGTAACATGAGTGAGCCCTGATTTTTTTTCTTCCTGCCGCTGCCTTTTTCTTTCGATCTAAACCCTTCGTAAAATTAGGCCTCGAATATAGGTGAGTAGCTCCGAGATGCCTCATGCAATGTGCGCAAAGTGAGATGAAAAATTTAAAAACATGAAAGTTGTTAAGTAAGGCGATTAAGATCCTGAAGGAACTAACATGTAAAACCTTTTTTCAGTCTCAGACATACCAGACGACAGTCTAATTTCCAGAGAGATGAGTTTAGCCTCTAGCTTTTCACTGAGAATGTTGATACCAAATATATTTTATTTATTATCATTTTTATTTATTTATGTTATACCCCATTTAATGTATTGAAGAGGAGAAAGTGGAGTCGTTGATCGCGTGGGGGGTATGAATAATTAACAGGAAATAAACAAATAAAATAACAAAATATGGTAAATAATCTTATCGTATCCAACAGCTGCGTTGATACCCCGACACTCCCACACCCTTGCCTGGTAAAGAAAAACCCCTGTCCATGCAGTTAAGCTGCTTATAAATATTTGTAATTAAAATCGGAGAGGGAAAGCAGGGAGAGTGGCATCTTTATCACTGGAGACACTGCTGCTGCAGGTGTCTTTGATGCCCAGAAAGGCGTTTTGATCTGACAGTGCAGGAGCACAGAGACTCCAATCGGCTTGTCCCACTCAGCAGCTCCCTCCCGTCTCTCACCTCACCCCCCCACCCCCCTCATTCTCACATGTTCAAGAGTTCATTACGCATTTGTTTTGCATTTTCATCTATTTCTACCACAACTTTGAAATCTCCTCAGCCCAAGCCTTTAAATTATTCATCAGCACTATTTTAGGGATGGACAAAACTTTGGGATCCTGCAGAGATGTGCACAATACTGTGTCCAGATTTATGTAATCGCACTCATATTTAAATATAAGATATCTTGAATTTTATATTTGCACTTGTAGATATTATGATAACAATTGATACTTGTAGTTACAAACTGACAGACTTGTTACCCCTTTGGTTCTATGGAGTTTTGTTTTTTTTTAGCCTTTTTAAGCCCATTGTTTTGTTTTCCCTGTTTTGTTTCAGAATTTTTTTTAGACACAGCTGGCAGTTGTTTGCACTGAAAGAGTTCTAAAAACCTCCAGCACGATACCTCTAGCATCAAATTATTGACAGACAGAAGTCACTCCCAGCTGGTGAACATATTGGGGTGTTGAGCTACTGAAGAGCTTGATATTTCCCTGAGGAGTTTATGGAAAGTGAAGATGAAGTATGACTCCAGATGAATGCTACTTTTTGATAACTTCCAACAACTTTATAATGTTATATATACAGTCCTCTTTTCACAGCTCCAAACTTGTCAAGTGAAGTTGAGAAATTATTGCTGCCTAAGTTTCAATCAGGAAATGGGCTGTGAAAAGAAAATATTCTATACCTATATTAGTAACTTTCTGTCAGGACAAGCATGGCAAGCTGTGAAGTCTAAAATTTCCCAACTAAAATATGCCAAAGTAAAAACTTTCTGTATTCTATAATCTTAAACTGTGCTCTGTCCTAAAGCTTCTCTCCTGTTTGCATTCATCTTTTTAAATTACTGCCATCTTGTGTCTGCTGTTAGCTATTGCCTCTGGAAGCAGACTTAACGCTGCTTGACTTGTGTTAACAAAGGCTGAATTTGGGCAAGCTGACAGGCCAGCCACTTCTTCTGGGTGTTTGTGTATTATGGGAAACTGATGGAAGACCAGCACGCTAGACAACCTATTGCTGGCTCTGTTTTCACTGCTATAAGATGTGTTACAATATATGCTCTGTGTGGAAACAGAGCTAACATTAGCAAGCAAATGAGCTTCTGTGCTTTATAATCTTATCAGCAGATAAGTTTTCTCTTGCAGACACCAGCGTGTCAGCTATGCTCTGGAAGGGGATCCTTACAACACTTGCTGAGTAGCTGTCCAGAGTCCCTTGCAGAAGGTCGCTACGGCTGGTGCCATGACCAGGTCTTGAAGGCGGTTGCAGAAAGAATAGGCAACGCCATCATTCCTGGCAAACTCCATCTTGGCCCAAAGACAAGAATTGCCTTTGTTAAAGCTGGAGAGGAGCCCTGTCGGCAGCGAAGAATAAGGTCAGGTCTCCTCTATACAGCCTCGGACTGGCAGCTGCAAGCTAACCTAGGGAAGCAGTTGCAGTTCCCTCAGCACATCGCTGAAACATCATTTCGGCCAGACATAATTATTGTCTCAGAGGCAACAAAACAGCTTATTGTCCTCAAACTCACCGTGTCCTGGGAAGAGCATATGGAAGAGGCAAATGAAAGGAAATGCACTAAGTACCAGGAGCTAGTAGAGACGTGCCGGGAAGGGGGCTGGAAGACGTACTATGAGCCAATAGAGGTGGGCTGCGGAGGCTTTGCAGGACGCTCACTCTGCAAAGTCCTAAACCAACTGGGCCAACAGGAGTGGCCAGGAAGAGGGCCACCGGGTCTGTGTGTGAAGCCGCCAGAGAAGGCCACAAGGTGGCTGTGGATAAAGAGGGCTGATCCATGGGCGGTTGCTGCTGGGACGCAGGCTGGGGTCTGATCAACCTTAGCTGGGTCGCCTGGGCGAGGGTGTCTGATGTTGAAAGACCCGAAACACCCAATGACCCCAGGTTACATCACTGATGATGCATCCCAGCGCATCCAAAGATGCATCTTGCACGCAATACTTGAATACTGCACGGCTTTCAGTGGTTAAATAAAATACAGATAGTGGCAGCATAATTGTCCAACAATATGGCGGGACAATAGCAAAAGCTTACACAGCAACGGAGTTTGACTGAAACTTCACAGCAAAAAAACAGTCCAAATTCACCTCCTCTCGTGAAATAAACAATGTGAATGGAGTAAAAGTTAACAGTAACACGTGCTGCTAAGTGGGGAAAGAGAGGCGCAAATCTGCCTACTAGAGCCAGAAGACATTACCAATGGATCAACACACAATCAACCCAGGAAAAACTCATTACCCTCAAACTACTAATTTCTCTTTACAGCCCCACTGCATATTCCCTACAGCAACAGTCAAAACAACAACTAAAGCAACGATAAAGTTACGTTATAATGAACAGAAGTGGACGATACAATTTCTGATCCACCACAATAACTCCTTTGTTATCTTAGCAACGTAAGACCTGATAATGGAGAGGGGAACTCCTGCCATCTCTGGTTCAATAAAACACACGAGTTGAACAGGTGGTGATTGCTCCACCAGGATTTTCAGATTAACATCTTTGAGAAATCACTCAAGCATTGTCAGCTAATAGTACATATTTAAATGATAACTGCAATATTTTTAGGAAGGAGTGCAGAAAGGTGACAACATCACACAGAGTGCTGAAGCTGCAGCCAGTTGTCATCAACATATATAAAAGACAGACAGCACAAAATGGTATGTTTTATTTTGGTACAGTTTATCTTGTTAAACAGTGAAAAAAGATTTTGCGTTTTTGGGGGTGGGGAAACTGGGGTGCGAGGTAGGGGTCATGATCTCTGCAAGCCTTTCTATAAAACTCACCACATGCCACATATTCATATCTGCTGCACTGGTGGTTTGTGTATTTCTTCCACACGTCAAATTCAGCTGTTTACAGTATTTCACAGAACTGTGCCAACAAAACACCAGCTTCGAAATTTAGCTTTTTCCTGGCAGTGATAATAGTTGTTGTGGTGCTCTTCGTAACAGGGTGGGTGTTACTGTAGAAGGAAAAACGAATGAGTGAGACAGAGAAGGCATAAATAAAAGTGTTACAGAGTCTGTAGCTCTGCTACCAGAATCTCACCTGCAACAATAATTTTTTGGCATGAGAAAATCATACCTTAACCAGGGCAACTATTCCTATTTTTCAACATACTTGCAAGAGTTGACCTCCTGTTTACGTCTTTCGCGTGACTGGATATTTTTGCCTTGATACGTCTCATTTGTGCAGGGTTAGAAAGCATGCTCCAGTGCAGATTCCAAGCTTCACTTTAAGCAGATTAATAGCTAATGCTACAAATAAATGCTTCGCATTCGACCATGTGTTCATCAGTGATCAACTAAGCTTGATGTGGATCACATGATTGTATACATGTAGTTTTGCCAGCACAAATACATTATGCCTGTAGGCACAGTGCACATTTGAAACACTGCTGTCAACGAGAAAGCCTTACTGCTTGTCAGCCATGATTAATGTGAAGTCCCTCAAAAACAGCAAAGTACATCAGAGAAACTTTCATGAAAAAGGTTACAGAAATCACAATTCCAGTGAATGAGGACCTTGCTGAATTTCACACAGTTTTGCCCATCTGTCCCCAATCATCCCAGATGCTTCGCTTCACAAGAATTATGAGACCTTTCTTTTATAAAGAAAATGCTTTAACAGCAACCTTATACCACTCCTTGGGCTTCTTAGCAGCCATCCAGAGTGCATGCATCTGTGTGTGTCAGCTATACAAGTGCTGACACAACTAAATACAGTGCCACTCCTCCTGGATCTAACACAAGGTGACCACATGTCCTGCTACACAACCCTTCTCTTCCAATTTATTTGTGTCATCCTGCTGCTCCTCTTCATGTCATTTTATGTTGGAGATTTTAGTGGAAGAAGCTGTTTGTTCTTTTTATTTTCCCTTATCTGATCGGGTTGTTAATAACACCCGTTCAGCCAGCATCATTTGCCTGTGACATTGGTGTAATTAAATATTGTGTCAAGGCGATGAGAAAGTTTCCCAGTGCCAAGGGAAATGGTGACTCCAGAATAAAGAGAATGGAAGATGAGAATCAGGACCTATTATGATAGGGAACATTAGCAGAACAGCACAGAGCTGCCATCTTTCTATGAAGTGACCTTTCATGGAAAATGTGGTTACTGTCTATCACTGACCTTCATCTTTCTTTCTCTCCCACTCTTCTTTCTACCACCTTACTTCTTGTTTTTTTTAAGGATGAGGGGTCTTTTTTTCACTCGAGTGTAAATTTTGTGGCACAGTATTGGTGAACAAATAGGGGGTTTGGAACTAAAGAAAATGATTGAAAGACATTTGTCTGGGAGAGACACAAAATCAAATAAAGACCTGAGCTGACCACTGGTGTAGGGAGTGAGCTGGGACATTGGAAAATGCACTATCCAAATTAAAGGGCAGCAGTACAACAAGCTGAAGGATGCAGTTGTATTGCTGTATGAAATTAAGTAAAGGATGCAGTCATGTGCGAGTTGCTGAATTTTTAAAAATAATTTATTTTTCTTGGCCAGATTAAATGGCTCAGGTCTGGTCGTGATATGATTGCTAAAATTCAATTGCCAGTGGACAAAGTCAAATAAAATCAGAAGAATCAGAGATAAAAGCCTGATGAAGACACTACCAACTATGTATCCAAGCTATTAAAAGTTCAGTCAGAGTTTCGAGTATATAATCTAAGTAGTGGCAAATGTAGCCTTATGCTAGTTTGCTGAAGCAGAATACAGGACTGGTAAGCTCACTTTATCCTGAACTCAAAACCTCAGATTTTTATACTTGTGGTCTTCAGCCCTACCTGACACTGACTCATATGACCTCACCTGTTATAATCATAGACTTTATTAAAGATGGACATGGTTCGGGGTCTGAAAAGCAACACCAGTGTGGACTTGCCTAAAATATGCATTTCCTCTAATGGCCAGCAGGGGCCGACTGCAGATAGAAATCTAGTATCTAGTCCATGAGAAAATGAACCTACTTCTCTATTTATTTATAAACCTAAATCTTAATTAATACAGATGGTTATTTTGTAAATCTTGGACAACATGATGAGAAATGAGGATTTACGTTTTAGGCTAAGTCGCTACGATATCAGTTTGCAGTTTTGTCGTCAGTTAAAAAAAAACAAAACAAAGATGAAGATAGCCAAAATGCATCCCATGCTATTTCAAATGGAACATATTGGGTTTGTGTGATGAAACAAACCTTCACAGAAAACCTTCGGTTTTAAGCATTACTATTTCAAAGCTGCTGTAATTGGTATTTTAACATCAAGAATGGATTAAGTGTGTGAGGTATTGTCTTAATAACAAAGTGAGAACAGTGACTCTGCAGTTCCTCTACTGCTGTTTGAGCCTTGATTAGAACTCTTATAGTTTTTGTGAACTTTCAGAAAGCAGCGGTCTTTAGTAAAATTCATAAAATAACTCACTTGTACATTAGTATACATGACTTATATTGAGCAAACAGAAATGTGACTCAGAATTAATGCCTATATCGGTGTGTGATTGCTGTGTGTGTAAATATGCATATTCTACTGCATTTGCCAAAGAAGACTAGATTTATGTGTTCAGAACAAGCCGTGGCTTTAGAAATTGCAAGGGGAGCATGTCTGGCACATAATTATATTGCTATTAAGCTTTTACAAGATGAACAAAGTATTTGTACATTTTGGAGTTCCTATGAGTTGCCATTTGCTGTGTGCGTACATGTGGCCAATTGTCAGGGAACTCTTAGTTCTACTGCAGCAAGAGAGCGAGAGCAAGCCCACAAAGCAGGCCACAGGCAGCGCCATCGATCGGTCTCGTCAAGGTTCAGGGATATAGATGAGTTACAAAACCACCATTAATTACAAATCACTTCTGCCATGAAAGTCGATTAGAGTGAAGAGCAGCAAAAAGTCTGTATCAAACAAAGAAAAGTGATAGGGCATGCACATTTCTCATCAATGGTGTCTTTGACTTGGCAGGCCAGCTTACTCTCAAGCTTTTGTTTCTCCAAGTCGTGTTTGATTAAAGCTGGTAGTTCCTTTGTGGGTATTTGCCGAAAGTAAATAAATTTCCCATTTTCAGTATGCATGTTCCACTGACTTATCACTGAGCACATAATCAATACACCAAGACACATGATTTATTACAGCACATAATGGTGCAAATATTCAGCATGTGTTGAGCTGTATGCTAATGTGCATAAAAGCAGTAGAGCAGTGATACAGTCATGAGCAGGTGTAGAGTTTACAATGATCCACAGGCAGGTTCACAGATGGTCCTTGTCACTGCCACTTGGGAGAGTCCCTGCTGTCTCAGACAAGTTGCAGTAGAGCTGTGCTTTGCATTAAAATTGCAAACATCACCCTCTTCATCCAAACACAGTCTCTCCACTGCACTGTTTCTTTCTTCAAGGAAAAATAAAGCGTCCATTTACCTTAAACTCCAAATAACCTGCACCTCATTGTCTCCAGGTGTCGTCCACTCTTAGTTTCTTATTCTCTCATCATCCTGCCCTCTGTCTTTCAGCTCTGCACCTGCCTCTGATCCTCCAGTGTTTTTTTTTAGTATTTTTGGAACGAGACCACTGTGATTAATGTTTGGTGTAGCTGTATATGTAAGCAATCACAATTCATCCGTTAATTCTGCTCTTCCTGGGTCTGACAGGCATGCCTGGGCACATAGGGCTCGGCAGTGTCTTTTACTCTATAAAGCTGATTTCGAATACAGCCATTTCAGAAGAGATGTACTGCAGTGGCATGAAGCAAGAAGGCTAAACAGATCAACAGCTCTCACTCTCTCTCTCTCTCTCTCTCTCTCTCTCTCTCTCTCCCCCACCGGCTCACTCGGTCTCTGCACTGTCTGAGCCTCTGCTTGTATTCTCTTTGTTTTATTGTGACAAGACACAGCAAGTCATGGCTTGAATACCAACATGATAATTTCTTGACAGTCCCCCTTTATTTGTCTGCTATCACCCTGATAAGATGATTTTCACTCTCTGGGTTTGTTTTGTCTTGGCAGAGATGGCCTGGAAGACTAAGCTCATCCTCTCTCGCTCATTTTGTCTTTCCATCAATTGCAGTTCTCCTATCTTCCAGACCACTCTGCACACACATTGCTTTGTGTATGAGAAAGAGTCCTAGTGCATAAGATGATTATAGGAAGATGCCACGCAGAGGAGAAATGTGTCCAGCCAAGCTCACACCAAAGAGAGAATTATGAAATAATAATGTGTGAATGGCTGGATAGCTTCATGTTTCTTCATCATTTAATAAAAGACAGTAAAAGTCTAATGTCCATTATTCTGAAATTTCCTGTTTCCCTTCCTATAAACACACCCCTGAGGGATATTTAGAGGATGTTTTGTTGTTTACTGCTGTCTAGTGTAATCACTTGCGTGTAATATGAAATAATAATTAATATAACAGACAATAGGCTGTGGTCAGAAACTGAATGCAAAATGAACATGCTGGAAATCACTGGGTAGAAACTCAAAGATGACTCATACAGAAATTAAAGTGGGTCAGGAAATGAATCTGTAGAAGCTTATTTCAAAATTATGGCCATGTTATGTTACCAAAGCCCTCCATGCTCTCAGCAATGTGTGGCGAGCTGAATAAAACACTATAACAGGTTAGTAGTAGCCTGAAAATTGGATAAATTTTGCTCAATAAGCTTGCACAATAGTCCATTAAATTATCGTGGGTCACAAAACAAAGGGTCTCACAGAGAAGTTTAAAAGCCAGTGTAGTGGGCTGGATACAAATTCAGAGCCCACCTGAAAGCAGTGCCAGGCATATTACACATAGGGCTGCAGAATAGGATTTAGACTGGACATTTTGGCACACAAAGGAGCACTCGGCGCAAAGCCTGTGTAGCCACGGAACAAGCATTCCCCCTTGTGTCTCCCTCCAGGTCCGGAACAGGAGTTAACTGTTCTCATGATGGTGTCAGGTGGCTAAACTGATCAATGTTAGAAGATCATTCCCTGGGACATTAGCTCTTTGAGAAAGACAGAAAAAAATGTACATGAAAATGTACTCTGTTTACATGACTTCTGACAAGGTAAAAGGACGCCCTTTGATTGCTTTTTCCTCTGTCGGAATGACAAAATCAATAGTGCTGCACTGCTCATATACTCATCAGACTTCATATTAAAGTATACAGAGTTATTAACCCCCACCGCTTCAGTGCACACTTGATGCTCTGTATTATATTATCACAGGACTTCCAGGTCTTATTCTTGTTCTTTCTGCTACTCCCTTTAGAGAACAACAGAAGATAATCTGCCTCAATTTCACCCTATCCCTTGCATCCTCCTCTGTCACACTAGCCAACCAAGTTGTAAATTACAAAGGCAATCTACAAATGAAATGCAAATTAATTTGCAAGAAGCAGCACTGCTAACACTGAAGGCCTAGAAAGTTGGCAGAAACTAGATATAAATCTGGTCAAAAGTTTACACACACACATAATGGGCATGGATGTGTGTAGTAGAATGACTGTGCACCATACAGTACACTTTTAATGATTTTAAAACAAGAATTGCGTGCACAAATTTATTTTGGATTCTCTCTAATCCACACAGGTTCAAAAGTACACTTACCGGCTCAAATATATACATATACCCTCATTAATATTTGGGTTAATAGTTGGTTCTGTCTCAAATTAACCTGTGCCTTATGCTTGATCATCTCTGAATTGTATAAAAATGTTATGGTCCAGAGGTTGAACATATGTAACGGTTTGAATCAGAAATATAATCTCGGACAGATAAATAGAATGTAAGTGCTGGCTAGTTAAAATATTTTTGTTTTTTAGATCCCGTATTTGAGTGCACATTATTAATAATAGTCTAAGGAGCTTGGAAAGAAAAGCGTCTGGACTTCTCTAAGTTTCTTGAAGACTTTTCATCCGAGAAGCTTCTTCAGTTCTAAGAGCAAATGGTGGAGAGTCCCAGATTTAAAGCCTTATGGGAGTGTCTCCCAAGAGGGTCATGGACCCCCTGTGGATCCTCTACCTAATCACACGAGCCCAGGTGTGAAAATGGGTGTGGGTCTCAATCAGCCAAGGTTTCGGGTGAACCCATTGTGAGACCTATCCCCATTCTATCATGTGATTACCTGAGGTCAAACGGCCCAGGATGTGAGTGGACGTTAAGGCGTCTGGGAAGGGATCTCAAAACTGGATTATAGATAGCAGACAGTTGGTGTCGTAAACCACCTCCTCTGTTCAAAGATGGTCGTTCACAGTGGACATAGATGGCTTCTTTCACTCCTCGTTCAAACCATCTGTCTTCTCTGTCCAAAATGTGAACAT
>VVHJ01012435.1:7208-19811 GCA_015107715.1 Tylochromis polylepis
TTAGCCATTAATAATTTACTATAAAAATTGTCCTCCCACTAAAAGCAAAGTGTGATGACTGTGTCTCGATGGTGTCATTGCAAAGTGAGAAGTGCTTCCTTACCCAAACACGGGCGGCAGTCCAGGATGAATTTATTCTTAGGTTTCAAAATATTTTTGCAGTTTCTCTGTTCCTGGGCTATGGATGCATCTCCTGGTGGTGTAAAACCTGGATAGTGACTGTGGTGCTGAACTCATTCTTAAAACGTAGGAGCTACTATGTTACTTACAGAGTAGATTATAAGAGCATGTTAATGACATCTGTTTCATGTAATTAGTACATGCCAGAAGAAACCCTTGTGTCTATTTTGTTTTGGAAACAAATGAGAGAAAAGGACTTTAAATTGGTTCTTCAATGACAAATTGTGGTCTACATGTATGGAAGCTGCTCTTTTGTATTGTTGTTTTTAGTATAATCCAAAAACTCAAGTTTGTTCCATTTGGGGTTCACACCTGTGACAGCAGAGGGGGAAGTTTAAGCCTGTCAAGAGGATGGAGGAACGGCTAAAGACAGCAGATGGACAACAAAAGAGATGATGGTGGACCCTCTGTGTTTCTCTCTCTGTCCTGCCTTCTCTTTCATTCTCATCATTTCTGCCTTGCACCTCAGGAGGGGCTGTTCAGAGACTCCCCACAAAGGCTTTTCAATCATGCCGAGGGAGCATCTCTCCCACAATCCTTTTATGTTCATCTGTGCATCTTCAGCTTTAGCTATTGGCCAATAACAGAAATCTACTCACACTCACAACAACACACTCCAAAAGTACATAATGTCATGCATAAGAGGCTCTCTGCATCATTAGTGTTTATTGGTGTTTTGTCTCGCCGCACTTGCCTCCTTCTACAAAGCAGGTGATTGTGGCCTGTTGACTCTGGGAAACCCCTCTTATCTTTGTCGCCACGTGCTGACAGCGAATCACGAGTTGGTACTAGAGCGAGATAATCACCTTCTATTTATTCATTATAATGATTTGAATTATTCATCTAGAATTATGTACCTTGTGCGTCTTTCAGCCAGTGAATGAATATGAGATCTTTATGATCTTGAAGCGCACATTTTCTTATGTGAATGGTTATTTATCTGCTTGTGCTAGAATCACAGCAGTTAACTGAGTGCCGTAGCGATTGTCTGCATATAAATAAGGGCACAGTTCCAGGAGGATAATTCATTAACTTTGCAAGAATGAGCCTTATTTTACAAAAATCAGTTGTGTTCATAACACAATAACAAAATTGGTTATCACAGTTTAAACTGTCTAGATTTAATGAATAATGGTTCCATCACTTGTAATTATTTTAAATGTGATTTTACAGGTTCGCCATGAGATAAATACTTAAAAGCATTTGAAATTATATTATGAAAATAATGATGACTTTTTATGGTGGCTCTCACTGGTGGAACACACACTGGCGTTACATGTGTAAGGAGAAAAGCGGTAGATCATTGCTCTTCCAAGGGTTAATCCATTAGTTTTGGTTGCTTTTAAGTAGCCCAACTTGTAGGCCTAACTGATTTAACTCCAAACTAACTTGACACAGTGGGCATCATAGTATAGCTCTGTCTGACTTCTTCAGTACTCTACGAAACATTTCTCTCACTGAAAACACTATGTCCATATGAGCACAATCAACTTTCTGGACTCTGCTTTTTATGTTCATTTAGACTTAATTTAGGCTAATGATGCCAGAAGTTAGACAGTCAGTGCACTATGATCAGTTTAGTTAATCTAGAGAGAGCAGCCAGTTTTTATTCCCCTGTGAATAAGTGCCAGAACTAAAATCCACTAGAGTTGTTAAAAAAAATCAATACTGAAATATTAATCAGTACAAAAAATATTACTATTGGATTCTCAGTTGCAACAGTATTGATACCAACAGTGCTGTCTTGCCTCCTGCAGTTGGCATACAACTTCACACAGTAGTGCTGGAGACAGACTGGCAGACAACCCTTCCTTCAGTAGCAGCTGAAGTAGTTGACATTCACAATGCTTTATAAGGAATTTTGAGAGGTCAGTAAAGCTCCTGTTTCAAGAAGAATGACGTATTGTGCTGTCTTTATGGTTCTACTTTTGTGTCCGTCTGCGTAGGTAGTTCTCTGTGCAAAGAGGATTGCCTGATCATTGGTGTTCTCTGTCACCAATATACACAAATTACAATATAAAATGGCATGAAATGAAGTGAATTGTTGCTAAATAAGTAGAACTGAATTGAACTCATCATCCCTTTGGAAACTGGTGAGGCTTAGAGTTAGGAACACGGCGGTTGTGACTGCTTTAGCCCTCCTGTCTGCTAAATCGTATGACTGACCTGGACTTCTCAACCATGTTTGTGGCGTTTGTACCTTTTGGAACATTTTTAATGGAAGTATCTAAATAAAATAATATGGCTCAGAGTGTGTGTGTTTGTGTGTGGTACAGACCAGGCAGGAGGTTTGAGGTTCAGTTTGATGAGGGTCATATTGATGACACTGATGTATACTGGCCTTGATTTGAGGTTTATATGCTCTCTGTGGATTTCACTGGAGGACACGGTCATTCATTGTGTACTTGGAAACTGCGTCCTTGAGAAGAAACCCACTCACCGGGCTCAGTGAATACTGCACATGCAGGTTTTTTTTTTTTTCTGCAGGTGTAGATGCTTTTTGGCACTTTTAATACACCACTGACCGTTGTAATGATAGTCCTGCTGCCTTTGTCGAGACAGCAGGGTCAAACAGAGAGACTATAAATGAAACCAAGAAAAAAACTGGAGCGCACATGATGAGACTCAAAGGGAGCTATTGTATTTGAGGATGGTAGTTAATTTTTTTTTTTTTTTTTTAAATTCCTGCTGCAGCTGTCAGCTTTATAGTCAGCATAGAAGGTGTGTGCGTGATGGTTATTAGACTTTAAGCACCTAAAAGATCAAGACCATACATCCCTCCCTACAATAGCCATTCACGTACGAGCCTGTCATTTCGGATGGCCAAAGCCAGAGGGACCACATTAATTTCAAGGTCCTGTGTAGCCTGCTTCTGCTTCCCTTGCTCTCTCTCTTTCTTTCTCTGCCTGTGTCTCTCTCTTCCCCCCATGGGCTAATCTCTCTGTCGTAATCCGTGTCGGCCATGATTCTCCATCTCCCCTGGGCCATTCAAGCTGTCCCCGCCTCCCCTCTCTCAGCAAGTGGCCTGAGTAATGAGGGGAACCCCGCCATCTGTGAGTGGTGACAGGAGACTAAAGAGGGAATGTGTGCGCGCTGACACATTCATGCAGTGCAGTTTTACCTTATGTTGTAGGTCATTGCTGGAAGATAAATGTGTTGTATTTACAGTGTTTTTAACAGTAATCATTGCCCAATTAATGGTGATGTTTTAACGATTACTATAAACAAACTAGACCATACTCGAGGTGTTTGCTAGTCTGTGTGTTTCTGTCTGAAATTGCTGACAACATTAAGGTATTTCTTTAATCTTGAAATCCAGATGACTTTTTGCTCTGTTTTGCTTTTTTAAATAGAAAGGCCTTCTTGGATGTTATTTTTATCCTCACTGTTTCATAACTTTGAGTGTGTGTTGTTACCAGAAATGTCTGTGTAGTAGTTGCACTTTACACTGAAGCGACAGTGCACCTTTCCTGCACATTTCTTCTGCACTGAGCAAATTCAGAATAGCATCATTTCTCCTTCACTTTCAGCTTTCTCTCTACAAGATGTCATTGGGAAATAGCCAGGGAGTTTGTGACGAGGGTAGGTTGCTTAAATCAGCCGTTTTAAAGTCCCACATTTTCAACTGTGCTTACTGGTATTGTGTCTTGTCGTAAAGCACGGTACAGGACGGTGTATCTGGGATTGCGCAGTCTTTCGTTGTGCATGCATTGCAGTGTGCAGGTAAATGGTCAACTGTGCGAGGATGCCACATGCTTCAGATCGTAAAAACTACTCGTGGTGTTACCTGCCTTGGTGCAAACATGCTTTCAACACAGGTTGTAGTTTAGGATGCTCTGCTTCTTCATCAGACTTTAAATTCTTCTGATGATTCTTTTCAGTAATGTCTCGGTCACATTTCTAACATACTGGTGTGTACATCTGCAGAAGCCCAAACATCAGCACGTGCTGTTGCTGGCTGCTCCTGACGTGGCTGCAACTTTAATCCAATCACATGATTGCTCGTTGTCCCTTCATGTTGTCTGTTAGAACCGTATCTTACCCTTAGAACTGTTAGATACATTAATGGCCACCTAAGCATTTTTGACTCATTTTAGCATTTGTTCCAAGCGATCGATTTACTAGCAGCCAGTCCCCTCTCTTTTCTTCTGAAGGTTCAGTCTCTGTCTTAATATCTAGCTCAGATTCTTTCTGTTTTGTTTCTGTACTGGGAGGTTGACCAGGTTTATTCTGGTGGTTCTTGAGATTATTCAGCTGCCTTCGCACAGAGTCTCTAGTCCTGTGGTAGGTCTTGTTTTCGTACTGAAGATCTGATGTTAGCTGTAGGGCCACTTTAGCCATAACATGCCACAGCTGGAGAACTGGATAATAATATGCCATTTTATTTCAAAGTATAGCTCTATTGTGTATTTTCATGTGTCTGCTGTACAGCAATGTAATGTATAGCCTCAGTTTGACAAAGGCTCAGTACTAAACAACATGGATGGGTTTAGGGGCAGGACAGCCCTAGCGCATGCATTTGTAACCATTTACTTATGCAAATACCCTGCAATTTCCATGTAATAGGTTCAGTGACAGCAAAAATACTCAGCCTCAGCAGAGCATTTTCCAGAGCCAAGCATTTTTATAAAGCAACAAGCCACGAGACGTGCATCCCTACCTCAGTCATGACAAAATGATTTATCACACACTCCATCACCATACCAGCTTTGCTTTCATAAGGAGAAGTGAAAGGGCTTGGTCTCGTATAGGAATGATGGCATGTAAAACACATGCACTAATGTCTGACATGGAAGGATTTTGTGAGTAATTACACCCGCAGCATGCCTGCAGTTTTTTTTTAATCACATAATGTCAGGCCTTTAATAATGGCTGAACATGAGATTATGTATGACTCTCATTTTTCTATCTAATTTTTTATTTTATTTTATTTTTTTTTTAGTTCAGTCAGTTAAAATGTATTGTTTGAATTTAATGGAGATCTGACACAAATAAATCTTCTTTTCTAGATTTTTTTTTTATCACTGAAATTGTACTATAAAATGTATTTTTATTAAGAGCTGCAATTTTGGAATAATTTATACAATTACATGAAGTTTAAAATGTAAAAGCTTTTCATCTTCAATTAATTAAGAAAGGAAAAAAAAAACATTTCAGAAGCAGCAGCCAATAAATAATTAGCATTTTTGAGTGACTTCATTGTAGTGACTGTTTCACTGTTTCATGACCCTTAGATAGTCATTCCTCTCCTATTTGACAAAGAAAATGTCTTCAGTTAATCATTGAGCATTGATATTTCAGCTTTAAAATAAAAGTATGTAGTAAAATTGCATATGCAAGTGGGCAGTCTTTTACTTTTGGAGTCAAACAAATGACCTCAAATGTTTTATGCTTCCATTTCACACCAAATCAGGACAGTTAATGGTGCATAAACAGAATTATCCTGGCTTGGCTTCATGTTAAGGTCATGTGACTATGACCTCTTACATCATGTGCTGGATGCTTGGTTCTTGCAGTAGCTTGCCATTGCCAAAAAGCAATGTTTTTGTCTATGTCTGCAAATAGAGAAGAGGTGATTACATGACAAAAAAGAAGATGCTATATATAAAATTGTAGTACCAGATTTATTAGGTGATTTCTTGACTAACCTTAGATTTCTGTCGGTAGTCTTCAAGATATTTATCAAGCAAAAATAATCAACATACGACAGAACTGCCTCCTAAAATGTGAAGGTTTTCTTGTCTTGTAAATGTCATAGTTTTGAGTTGTATTGTTATTTTTTTTTTGCTTGTTTGTTTTCAAACAAAATCAGAAATTCAACAATCCACTTTTTGAGTTATGATTATTATTCTTTATTTAAATTAACAATGAGCCTACAGACTGGGTGGCGACTTAGATGTGCATTTCCTGGTTAGCTTACTAAGTGAAATTGTTGGCGAACAGAGTGCTTTGATCACCAGCAAGTTGCTGCAGTTGCTTATAGTTATACATGGAAGACACTGACATTTGCAAGCGCTTTCAACTACTACTAGCGGTAGTGAATTGACCTAAGTTTCTTGTTTGTATCGTAATTTTTTACAGTTTGACTACCACTTGGCAAGCAGTTGGCAAGTGTTTGCAGGCAGGTCAGCATCTTCCATATAAACTAAAGCCAGCTGCTGTTTGCCAGTGACCAAAGCACTCGCATGGAGGTTTTTGGCAAGGTCCGTATACCTCTTTATGATTAATTATACCTGGTGAGTTCCAGCAATCACTTGCCATTCGGTGAGGGAATGTACGTTTTATCTCTAGTGACTTGTGGTTGCCAGAGAGTCACTGACCGGTTTGTAGGACTGTGAGACTCGGGTCTAAGGCATTGTCTGTCCATTCATTCATTCATTCATCCATCCATCTATTTTCTTCCGCTTCATCCCATTTAGGGTCGCAAGGAACACCCGGACAGGTCGCCAGTTTATCACAAGGCTAATACAGACAGAGAACGACATGTGCTCACATTCATACCTGTGGGCAGTTAACCTAACCATACTAACTGCATCTATTTGGAATATGGGAGGAAGCCAGAGTACCCACAGAATATGCAAATTCTATACAGAAAGCCCCCGGGCATTTAGTTACTACGCTACAGATGAAATCCTGAATGAATTAATGAACTTAAAAAAAAAGAAAAGAAAAAAAAGATTGAGTAACTGATAATAAGGATGCTAAATAAAGCCTCTCCCTTGCAGGTCTAAAGCTTGCCGTTCTCATTTTTTAGCTGATTTCGTCTGTGGAACATGCTTTGAAAGGAAATTAACTTCCACACAATCAAGTAGTTGTGATTAAACTTTCTCCTTTCAGATAGAAATCTTTAAATTCCACATTGCAGCTTTAACCACAAATCATGTTGCTACAACAGCAGTTATATTATGTCTGATTAAATCAGTGAAATTAGCTTGCAATTTCACCTCCTCCCTTTTTCTGAACTGTACTGAAAACCGCTCACTAACACAACGAATGTGTTGTAGCTGGGATAAGCCTGTTCTAGTAAAACTGTCATCCCTGCGTTTGAAACAGCTTGTAGGTGGAGAGGAGGTGTAGCCTAAGTTTGAATCAAGGCCATATTTCTTCAGGCATAGAAAATGTAGGCCAACTTTACCATATTTAAACAGCACTGGATGTAGAGAGAGGAATATGCTAGGTTAATGTGGTTAGTTCATACAGGGAGAGCTTGTTGATGTTACACGAATCAATTATTTAAATGACAAGTAAGAAGTTAGTTTTATTTTTCCTGTTGTCAACACTTAGTTTAACTCCCATGCCCCATCTAATGGGCACAGTGACAAAGTAAAAACAGGGCTTTGGGGCTTTCATTCACTGCTTGTTACTGCACCTTTGGCAGCAATGATGGCCTCAGGTCTTCTTGGTAATGATCCTACAAGCTTGGCTCACCTTTTCTTTGGAAGCTGTTCGTGCTTTTCCAGCTGTTTGAGTAAAACAGATGGAAAAATGTTGTTTTCCAAAGATTACTCATGTAATTGTAGCTTTGAAGTTGTTTTCATCTGCCAGACTTTTTCTTCAGTGCCACTGTATTGGCTGAGTAAATGACTGGAAATAAACAAACATTTTGGTATTATTTCAACTTGAGTATTAGGTATTAGGTATTAGGTCACGCTAGCTTTACACTGGCCTTGCTGTAGGTAGAAAGCAGGTTGACGTTGAGCCTTTTCCTGACATTTTGACCCAGCTGATTTATCCATGTAACTAAATATAGCTTTAGGAATCCAGCTGATTGAAGCAATGACATGCATTAGCTAATACATGCTAAAAGAAGTGGACATACCAGTTTTTATATTTTCAAAAAGCAGCAAAGCTTAGAGCGTGTAGCTTTCCATTGCACAAATATGGCTTTATACATTTCAGAATGAACTGAAAATACTTTTTCCAGCCACTTTTAATGAAAATAATCTAAAAGAAAGTAAACCGGATTTTCAGGATGGCTCATCATTTTGCAGATGCGAGTCACTTGCCAGACAAGTGTCACAAGCTATAAATTGAAGCCCTGTGATTTCTGGAAAATTTTTGTCTGTCTTTTGTGTGGGTAACACATCTCTTTGGCGGTTTGATCATAATTATACAAATGGAAATTTGCTGAAAGAGTGACGCTACATGTTCTGTCAATGTGCTGATGTGTCCACAGGGCTTTAAAACACAACAACGTCTGTCACTTAAGCTGAGAGAGAGAGTGTGTTTCAGTGTTTAGTTATCAGGAATCTCTCTCTGCATAAAAAAGTAAACGGAGATGTGTTGGGGATTTTTTAGGTTTTAACTTCATACACAGGACAGAAATAAGTTAAGTGTCCTTTAAGTCAACAAGTGTTTCTTGGTGCTTTTCCTTTGCTTTGCATCTGCAGATGTTTTTATTGGGTGCGGTTTGGGATAAGAAAACATCAATTGTGTGGTAATTGTTACTCTCAAACATTCTTGTTAAACAAATCAGAGGTGATTTGATATATTGCCATGCAAATCGCATGAAATAAAACAGGTTATAATACACTGATTGCAAACTGTATGCACTCTGTCTTTTTAAATAATTTTGATTGACCCAGCTGCAACTTTGCTGGTAATTTGAGAATTACTGTGAGATTATAATTTTTTATTTATGGTTTTTCATGTCATCTTATTTCTACACAGAATGGCACAAAGAAATCCTGGGACTTCATGCGAACCCATGACAGGTAAAACACTTTAAATTTACTTTTATTGCTCCTGTCAATGCTTTACTTGTATGTATATTTACTCAATACATCTTTCTGGTAAACTAAATGGCTAATAAATAATACCGGACTACACAGAAGAGGTAAGAAAACATTTATGTGCCCTGAAATGAGACCTTGACACACTGCCTTGTTATAGTTGAGAAACTGTATAACGTGCATGTTTATGTCAGGAGAGGTTATTCAATCTCGAGAGCTTGTTTGTAACATAAAGCTGTCCTCATCATTGGCAGGTTTTTTTTTCCATTTGTCGATTATGGCTCTCACCGTGGTTTGCTGGAGTCCCAAAGCCTTAAAAATGGCTTTGTAACCATTTCCAGACTGATAGATGTCAATGACTTTGTTTCTTACTGGTTCTCTGGTTTCTTTAGATCATGACAAGATGTGTTGCTTTTTAAGAATTCATAATTTAACAAGTTGGAGCAATTACTTTTTCACGGCACTGCACAGCACTGCTACTGTTTGGTTAAATGCACCCTTAACAAGTTGCACCCTGCCCAGATGCTTTTGGTAGCCATCAACAAACATCTGGCATAATTCTGGTAGGATGTTTGACCCTGCTACTTGGCAAAATTAAAAGCGTTCATTTAAATTGGTTGGTTTCCTGGGATAAACCTGGGATTCCATTTTCAAAGTTTAATGTTAGCCTGCTTTATTCATTCAAAACCTGTTTTTACATGTGTTTGGTATCATTCCAGTTGTGTGGAAGTCTCAGTTGTCTGACTGTTGAGTAAAGGTGAGGTTTAAGAATTTGGAGGTAGTCCTCCTTTTTAATTATTCCATCCACTTGTGCAGTGTACCAGTACTACAGGCAGTAAAACAACCCCAGAGCATAATGCTACCACCACCATGCTTGGCAGTTGGTACAGTGTTCTTAAGTTTAAAAGCCTTACCTTTAGTACTCCAGACACACCTTTTGTCATTGTGGCTATGTAAAACTTTTTCACTGTGGACAGTGATGCTGATGTTCCAGCAGTTTCTAGATCATGGTAGGCTTAAGCCTGGTTGGTTCCATCCTAACCAATTTCCTCTCATCTGACTTCTCTGGTGTTTTTACAACACAATGATCTGGTTTCTCTTAAAAATGCATTGTATTTGGAGAATCGTCAACCTTAACACACCTTGTTTTGAAAGAAGTAGTGCCATGTAATTCTACAGGGAAAATGGCAATAAATGCCTGAACATTAAGGGGGGCTCTGTAAGAGAAATATCACACGTTTGCGTCAAAGCCGTAGTTCCAACTCTCAGTCTACCATAATGCCCTGAGGTAAGTCTCGGGTTATTTCTGCCCCATTTTGCTCTACTAATGACCCCAAAGAGAAGTTCTTCTGAAAAATAGTACCACAGAGGGAAGAAGCGGTAAACCCAAATCTGCATTTCTCTTCCCCAGGTGGATATTGCGAAACGGGTTATTCCCCGTGGGGCATGTATCAAATAGACCCCGGATTGTTTTGCATTTTTGTGCAAGTGTGCATAGCATTTTCTTCTCAGCAGGATGTTATCTTTCAGAAGAAATAGTCAAAGATTTGAAAGACAGATTTTGATGAAAGGCAACATCAGACTAGAAGAGGCTGTGGGCAGAATGGTATGAAATACGTCATTGAATAAATGAAGATTTTTCAGCTTGTTTCTAAAATTCTTATGAAGGTGAGTTTGTTTTGAGGTGCGCAGTCATTCATCTGTTTCATAAGCATGCACATTTACCAAGATTTGTGATTATTTGATAAGTGGCCTTCTGGGAAAATTACAGTAGTTATTAGAAATTTCATTTACCAAGATTATTAAAAGGTCTTTACCTGACAATACTGCATAAATAAATACAATTAAACTGACTTGTGTAAGGTTAACTGATAACCTGGGTTTTCATGATATTTCATTTTTCAAGGTGTGTCTGGCTTAAAGTCTTTCTTTTTAGCTTCTTCTGAAGGATCGCAAGGGTTTTCCCTCACTATGTGGATCATCCACCTATTCACATGTATTCCACATGTTATGGATTCATCTTATTGTTGGACAGGCCTCACCCCTTAAGGCCTGTCAATATTTAAATATTGTGACGGTTAGTTGCTACTGGACATTCCAGGCTCTATTTGCCTTGTTAACCCTTTAATGTATTTGCCACCCACGTGTTTTTCAATCGACTACTGCATGTCCTTTGCGCTCATTGGTAGTCATTTCAATTGATCGCTGTAAGATGAGAAAAATTTAACTCTGTACCTGCCCATATCGCATCGGCCGGGGGTTATTTCTCCCGTTGTCACTCGAAATTGCTAAATGTCATTGATATTCTATGGGCTCTGATTGCCACACAACTGCTAGTAGCTCCCTGTGTGGATATTGCCTTAGATATAGTACTTAACTCTGCACAAGGGGAACAGTTTACTCTGTGTAAATACTGCAGTTGACTGTAAAATGTTCAGTGGCCTTCGACTTAGAGGTGCAGATCCTCAATCCAGGAGCCAAAGATTCTGGAAGTACATGCTTCATTAGCTGCCACTTATCTAGAGAAAGCTCTTACATTGTTTACACAAGGAGGGTTTGACCTGAAAACTACAAAAACACATGAAACCAAATTGCTCTTCCATGGGCCTTTCAGACACAACAGCACAAATTACTTTTTAGGTGAGCCGTGGATGACAACAAACTCTGCAACATTTTTAACAGAGTTAGCAATAACACTAGGCTAATAAAATATCTGAAGAGTATATAGTTTTACCTCTTTAGCTTAATTAAGAAACCGTTATTTCTATAGAGCTTGGAGAGTGTTAAATTTTACAAAGCTAACTGATGTTTGTATATTACCTTCTGAAAAAAGCTACCTGACTATAAAATCACACTTGACAGGGTGGAAATGTTTTTCCAAATAAGACAAACATAAAAACTACACTCTAAACTATAATTTGGATAATTCATACTTATGGGATATCAACTTCATGTCCTTCTTTGCCTGATTGGATGTCCCGTTTTTATAGATGTGTGTTAAGATGCTTGCTGGTAAACCTTCGTAATGCAGTGCAAACCTTTGGAAATAGGTTTCTGATTGCAGAGGTGCCATTCTTATTGGTTTGTAGTGCTTGTTTATAACAGAAAGCTTCTCATAATGAGTCTGAGAATAAAAGAGGCCCAGAGGCAACAGAAAAGCAAAGATAAAAAATAAAATCATTCCTGTGTTAAACCCTTGTTTGTTCTAATGCATTTTGGCTTGCTAAAAGTTTTATTACTTCCTAATGTGACTCTGTTTATATCGATAAAGAATTTGCATCTTATAATTCAATAAAAAAAAGAAAATTTTACATTTAAAAAATGTAATGTTACGACACTTGACTCATTTAAACCAAAGTTGGTCAATTAAGGAAGGGATATGGTTGTGTCCTTGGCTCCGATCTGACAGCAGAAGATGGATTGTGTAGCCTTTAACCCATTTTTTTTTTTCCTAGTGGGACTTGGGCCAAATAATAATATCCTTAAACCATAAGCTTTCTACCAGTAGTCACCTTAGTCCTGCTTCTCATATGTCTGCCTTAACCCAGATTTCCTGCTGTTCAGTCAGATGCCCCAGAGAGAAAACTTAACTGTGCATGAAAAGTCCTGAGTGTCTGTTTAGCCTGCTTCTTGGTTTAACTGTTAGAGCTTTTTTTTTTTTTTTTTTTTTTTTTTTTTCCCAGGCAGAAAT
>VVHJ01012441.1:15336-26064 GCA_015107715.1 Tylochromis polylepis
GATTTTTGTGTTTGTTTGTTTGTGTGTGTGTGTGTGTGTGTGTGTGTGTGTGTGTGTGTGTGTGTGTGTGTGTGTGTGTGTTTAAACACTAAACAGTTAAATCCACTCTGAAAAGTGAAATTCTTAAGAAGACGGTGCAAACGTCATCAAAACATTATGATTAACATCCATCTGTCACATATTTCAACCCCCCGACTCCAGGAAATAAACTCTTGGACTAAACTACACAGGGATGGGAATAAGAATGAAAGATTTGTTTGTACCATTTGCCAGTGAAATGTCTTCCACTACAGAGTAAATAGTGGTTGTTGGTTGTCCTTCTGTGCTGTGACTTAGGAAGGCTCCCACAGACAATAAGCTGCTCACAGGCTGATGACTAAGGAAGGCAACCCGTGGCGGAGTCGTTATGGCAACAGAAGCTTGCCAAATAGACTGTGTTGAAATTGGACAAGTGTGAACACACAATCAATACCCACACCCCCCACCCCACACTGCCATATGACATTTTAGGCAAAGGACCTTTTGCAATAAAATTATGCTCATGGTGGACAACAAGGTCAGCTGAACACATCGTGCCGTCTCAGCACCCGCGCACAACTATCATTCAAAATATCCCCAAATCCACTGAATCATGTGTCCCAGTGCTTCCTCTTGTCTGGTAAAGTGTGGAGCTTAAAGTTAAAAATAAACTGGCTTCTTTAAACACAGATGCTGGAAATTTACTGGTGATTTTATTCAGTGGTGGAAACTTTATATTAACAACATGACATAAACATCTGCATGGTTAACTGTCTAAAAATCTGTCTGTAGTATTACAAAACTGTTAGTGAAAACAAAATATTAAACCATACCAATCATCTTCCTCCTCGTGAACAAATTTCAACTTTGTCAGAGTCACATATACGGCTGCTCAAAAACAAAAGGTGCAGCCTGTGTTGTGTGAAGGAGATAAAAGTATATCGAGTGTACTTTGGTGAGGAGCCGACTCTAAAGCGATAAACCGTCCTGATTTCTTGGCACTTATTTCTGAACAAGGCAAAATGACAACGTGGTGGTGGTGCACGTCTGATGAATCTGTCTTCTCATTTTCAATAAATACGCAGCAGCAACATGAGAAACAGAAGATGGGCAGCATTAACACACAAAACATTTAAACAATTTAGCTCTGAATACACTATAAAGAGGGAGGTCCTTATACAGGGCCAGTAACACTTGTTCTGACCAGGTACGTCAGGCGTACCTGTGTAAAGATACATGTGCAAAACATCATGATTATCTGATCAACGAAAGACAATTTGGTAACAGAACTCCAAACGATCCAAGCACGGTACATTTTAAAGTGTCCACACAAAGTGTCCCGTCGACAGTCGTCCCTCCGTAATGTGTCAATCCTCTGTCAGACTTTGTTTTTTTGTTTTTTGTTTTTTTAAAGCATCACATGAAAGTTTCTATGGACAGATATGAGGGATAAAAGATATGAAGAGAACAGGATGTTGCTCCACTGCTGAGTTTTAGTGTTTAGTAAGGCAAGAAGGGTGTTTCCACCATTAGCAGTCGAGAATGGCGGAGAGAAGAGCCATGACCGCCACGCCACAGAAAATGAGCAGTACCTGCATCAGGGAGTGTCTGGAAAAGCAAACAAAAAGATAATAAAAGGTTACACATTGAGACTGATTCAAGCACATTAAAGGAAACCATCTGCCCTTTTTGAAACCACAGAACCAGTGTTACATTCCTTGCTAAGTTTTATTCTACTAAACGATTGGTCACAAACTACACACTGGCTCTTTCAGCCATCTCCAATGGCTCCCTGTGGCCTCGAGCAAAAACTAGATTAATATGGAGCATGGGAATAAACAATGGTCATTTGTTTTAAGGGTGTGCAACCAAAGGACTGATAAGCTCATGCCATGGAAAGAAGTCCATTACCCATCATAAGAATGACTACTACTGCTACAATATATCCTCTATTTTGATTCCTTTGCACAAACGCAGATAGGACGCAAACTGTCCTGCAGAGCTTTATATAGCTGCTTTGTTACAAAGCTGGCCTAAAAATACAAAACAAAAAAAAACAGGCTTTTTCTTTCACTTCACACTTATAATAAAAATAATAAAGTAATTTGTTATTTCAGTTCTATAATTTCAGAAATGCAACAAAAGCAAGATGTTGCTGTAATAAAAACGCTACTGCAACTCAAAGCAGTTACATGTGTCAAAAGATTTCAATATTCAAACCTATTTGTGATGTTGATAGGCTCCTTTATATTAGGCTGAAGCATTTTTTTGGTTAAAAAACAAACAAACAAACAAAAAACCCACTCTGGCTGTTTTGATAGTAAATGCTGGTGTCCTGTGTATTACTCCATGTTACACAGGTAGCTGTAAAGTTCTTGGCTCACATTATTGCCACAGAACCCATAAAGATGTTAAAATATACACGTGGTGCGAGTTAAAGCCGGACATTCAGTTTCCAGCTATACCAATCACCGATGAACAGCTGGTTGTGAAAACATGCAAATTATTAAAACATATATACAAAAAACAAAAATGTGATTTAAAATAATTCTTCTTGTCGAAATCCATTCAACATGCTGGTTAGACCCCAAGAATAATGCTGTTGATTTCCTAAGTAGCACTAAAAGCACTTTAATAAAGGACTTCTTTAATAAACATCCATCATACCTAAAACTGGACTCCTCCAGAAGGTCAGGCACTACATTCACCAGGGCTATATAGAGGAAGCCTCCAGAAGTGAAAGGCAATATCCAGCTACTGGCATTTTCTAGACACAATATGAAAGTCTTGTTACTGAATATGGCGACTGTAAAATGCACTCCAGTTATTAATAATGCGTTTGCTTGTGTGTTGTGTATTGGCCCCATCCTACCCGTGCCTTTTGGTGACTGAGCGCACAGAGCGAAGAAAGCGCCGAGGACCCCAACCAGTGCTGTAGACAGCTGCATACGAGCGGCACTCCATCTATCAAACCCGGCCCTCAGCAAAATGGCAAAGTCCCCCACCTGCATATGATGATATTTCCCACATAAAAAAAAAAGGGTAAACATTCAGTGTGTTTACAAACACTAGAGCACTTCCATTCTTCCTATACGCCTTAAGCGAAGTAAACTGTACAATTTAGCAGCAACTCTGATCCTCACCTCGTGTGGGATTTCATGGAGCAGGATTGCGAAGGTGGTGAGGAACCCAACCTGCAAGAAATGTATCATTAGTGCTGCTCTGTCCTACACAAAGAGGCTGAAGAAACCACAGCTGAGTCAGGAGTATAGCTATCCATTATTCATGGTTTTGTTTTTAATATAAATGAGAGAAGACATAATCTCAGCAGATCACTATAATTAAGCTTAAATTATTTTTAGCCATAGTCAATAAAAAGAATCTCATGAAACTAAAAATGTAGTTTATACATCAGTAAAGTCAGGTGACAGTGAAGGTAACTTAAGGTGGTTCAGGCTTTAAAAAGCTAAAGTGACAGCAGCAATGACCACCTGCCTTTGAAACAAGACTTCATTGATCTGAGGGAAGTTCACAAATTTATAAAGTCCCGATTATTTAATTCTCAACAGAAGCAAAATAAATACGTTTAAAGCACGATCATGGACCAATGTGAATTAAAAATTTTTTTTTAAAAAATGCTAATTTTACATTGTGCTAAATGCACAACAAGTAAACAGAAAATACTGGTGAGATGTCTTGTATGTGCATGTTTGAGACATCGAGTTAACTTCCTCTCTGGCACACGGATCCATAGTTCACGCTGCTTGCCTTATGTCTCGCCAGCTGGACTCCCATCACACTGCTACAAATATACAATAACTTACTGAAGCGATACAAATTCATGTTACTGCAGTTTGGAGTGCAGATTTTTTTCAATAAGACCATAATGCACCAAACAGAAATAATGCTTCATCTCAACGACTTTTCTGTATGAGCCAAAGGCTGCTTCCACGAGGGGAGACCTTATATTTCTTCAATTTCAGACACTGTTTTCATCCTTTGGAATGATTAGTATTGTACTTTGCATTGAAATATTTAATATTCAACCTTTTAAAGTGCAAACAACCAAATTTGTATTCACACCTACTGACACTCAGTGGACATTGTGTTATTCAGTCTGATGTTTCCTCCTCTGAGGTTTCAGTAACAAACCACTGACATGTATTTATAGTGCTGTGAGAAAGTATTTGCCCCTTTCTGACTTCTTTTTTTTTTTTTGCATATTTGTCACACTTACATGTTTGAGATCAGATACATTTGAGAAACATAACCTCAGTAAAAACAACACACTTTTTAAAACGATGATTTTATTTATTTAAGTGGGCAAAAAAGCTACAAGGTGGTTGAATTATTTGTGATTAACCACTTTTTTTTTTTCCCCTACTAGAAAACTTCAGTTTCACTAGCCATACCTGCAAAGCGAAGCACGCTAAAAGATCACTAAAAGCAACACATCATAACTCAATCATGTAAGTGCGACAAATATGCAAAAATTGAGAAATCGTGAAGGGGAAAATATTTCAATGCATTATATAGTTTGTATAGTATACGTTATACATTGTATAGTGTAAAACATAAGGCCCAAGGGCCAGAATCAGCCCCATCTGGCCCACTGGAAGCAGTGCATAGACTTTGATGTGTAAGCTTTTCCGCCCTACTTATATTAAAATGACTCAGGAATTAAATGTTTAGTTAAATGTTTTTACACTGACAGAAAGGGCACTTTCACTTGTCTGGCCCACTTAAGCTCAAAGTGGGCTTTATGTCTGCTCACAAATATTGCTTCTTGTTCAAGAAACGGAATTTGAAGGCTGCTACTCGGCAGTCAAAATTCAAATACAGTATCTGAAAAGCTTCCATTATAATTATAAAAGAGTCCAGCATCAGCTACTGTACCGTATTTACAGTCACCGACTGTCAGTATGTGACTGCAACTTTAGGGAACACCGGCAATTATATTATAAAACCAGGATTTCTTGCATGAATATGCATGCTGGAGACTAACTGTGAATAATCGCACTCTCACACAACTACGTTGCTGAATCAGTGTGGTTTCGCATTTGCATATTTTCAGCACAAAACTATCCAGACACACAACAACAAGGCGCCGACACTGTTTTAAAGCAGACTTCTGGGACCGTCACAACTCTATTGCCATATCGGTTAGCTGGGATAAAGCACACATAGAGCTTGAGTTATTACTGGACCCAAAATATCAACTGCATCTGAAACCAAGAGAAAAATAAAGCGCAAGCACCTGATCTTGACAAAGCAAAGCTGCTAATATTACATGCAGAGTACTTTAGATGTAGGACAAGCTGTTGGCTTTTGTGTGTAAACTACAAAAGGAGCTGTCATTTTATCTTACCTTTTTGCTAACCAGGAAGCTCCCAGATACTGCCAGCCCATGGGTGAAGTTGTCAATGCAGTTGGCGAGTAGGTTTAGGTATCCACTCATCTGTGACACAGAACACATGTCACATATATCACTGTTAGTCACATTACTGCATATTAGTCAGAACTGAGAAAACAGCAGGAATGGATCACTAGTAAGAACATTTTCTGTTACAGCACAGCCTCAGCTCAACTCCACCTCAACATTACATCCATGGCGTAAAGTGTAGCAGCTGAAATTTTAATTACCGAGTCTTTTGATGTTAACTAAGATTGCTTTCAGTTTTGTAGTCTTACGCCATTAAAAAAGGCACAACGTCAAATATCAGTTTACTTTGTGGACCACGTACAACTCAAAAAAACCTATTCTGGAAAATAAAAGTAGTTTCTAGTTGACTAAATGCTCGAGACATCTAGAAAATAATCAGAGCAATTTCAATGCCTTTAATGTCTCAGTGTTTTTCCACATTTAGTCAGTCTAATCTCATCATAAACAAACATATGAACAGGCCTTGGGTGATGTCCAGATGTCTCCAAATCTGGCTTTGATGAAATTTTTCCATGGTGCGACTTATTCTTGCAGCACATTTTTTTTGATGTGCAATAAAGCGGATCTATATCTATCTATCTATCTATATATACACACACACACACACACACACATTTTCTCATCTCCCCTGAAGCTCTGGCCCACCAAAGTTCAGTCTTATGTGACGTATGTTTGACACCCAAGTCACTGCACACGAAGAAACTAAACATAATAACACATAAAGATTTTGGTGATTAACTCTCGACTTTCTCTGCCAACTTTCTTGTTACTGTCTCCAAAATAAACTGTTTATTATGCTGTCATTAAACACTTCCTGGTTCGAAAAACTGAATGTTCCAAGCATGATAGGCGGGGAAAGTGAACCAGCTTTGCCTTTTCAAGGATTCAAGTATTTATTTGCACATACACAAATCATTCGAAAATGCAAAAGCAATGTGGTGCCATTCCCAGCCTGTATACCACCAAACAAACTCAGCTGCTGTTTAGTAGGTAGTAAATGTAGTAAAGATTTTACAGGAGTTAATGAAAGTTGTTTATATATATATATATATATATAAATGAAAAAATGGAAACCAAAATTTAAAAAATGAATTACAGAAAGTTATGACTTCATACTTTTAACCTGCTCAGCTGTGATCTACCCATTTTCACAAATCAAGGTAGGCTAAATATACACACACACAAACACAGACAGACACCTCCCCAGTGTATTCACCAGACTTGTCATGTACTGGTGGAAACCTTATGTATGGGATCACATTTGATCAGATATTAAACTGGTGTCACTAACCTTTGGTTCATACATATATTCCTTTAAAATCTTTCATACATATGCTATATGTGTAAACAGCAGCAAAACCTGTTTGGTGGAAGTACACAAAGCTGCAAATGGCACCACATCGGTTTTGCATTTACGCATGATTTGTGTATGCGCAAATAAATATTTACATCCTTGAAAAGGGTCAAGAAGAAGCTTATTGAAAAAGGAAAGAAAAAAGAAAACTCGTCCACTTTCCCTACATATCATTCTCGGTGCATTCAGTTTTTAATGACAGAATTGGATAGGGTGCACCATGTCCAACACAGGGTTGTGGCTGGGGGTGAAGCCATATCCTAGCTGTCATAGGGTAGGGCAGGGTACACTCTAGGTACGCCTAGGTCACCAGTTTATCACAGAGCTAACAAAGAAAGACTGACGACCTTTCACACTCACACCTATGGCCAATTTAGAATCATCACTTGGCTGAATTTTAGTAATTATACTTAAGTAATTACAATTAGTAAGAGCAAATTAATAAGAAAACACAGCCCAAGCCACCCTAAGAATTCCTCTATACACACCTCGTGAGGCGAGGACAACCACGTAATTTAAGACACTTTCACTGCAATTCCAATAGGGGTTACAAGGGGTCATAACACCCCCTTAAAAATGGTTTCTTTAGGAGAAAAATACTTTTTAAAAAAAAAATAATTATACCTGTTATCATAGTTGGTGCTGGTGCATTACTGAGGACCAGCTTTGAGGCAACTATGAATGCTATAGCCATGAGCAGGGATATGGTCCACTCAGCAAACCCCAGCTGGGAAACCCACCCAAAACTAACTTGTATTAGCTACGCTTCATTGCCACTTCTTAAATAAGGACCCGAATTTCATGTCACATCAAAAACCTGAATAATCAGATCCCATCATACCTCAAAGTATTGTATTTTCCCAACTTTTAAGATAAGACTGTGAACTTTCCTTCTAATAGAATTTATTTTTAGAGCTGTATCCGGTGACCCTTAGTCAGTTTATAAAACCCTACTGCATGTCGTTAACTTGTGTCCTCTCTCACCTATAGAATGTCCCTCACTCAGCCAGAGATCGCAAAAAAGGAGTTCTTCATTCCCACCATCACAAGTGTTTGCTCATAAGGAATTGTTACACTCTTGAGGTTGTGCATCTTTACAATCCACTGCACGATGAGATAACTATTGTTGTGAATGGGCACTATATGAAAAAGATTTATTGAATTAATCCATTACTTATGTTACCATAAGTAACATATGAGCCATTTTAAAATGTAGTCTATACCCTAAAAAATTAAATTGTTAGACAAAAAGGCATTGCAAAGGACTCACAAAAAAACAAGGCAGATATATACCGGTGTGAAGGGAAGATGCTCAAAATAAAAAATACATTGAAATTTTTTAACAGCAGAATTGATTATGCAAGTCTGTCTTCCTGGTTTCACTGAACCAACTAAGTTGCTATTTATTACTCAGTTTGGAGGAAGTAAGATATATTTTTTTTTTAAAAAGAAAGAAAAAAAAAATTTCTTACATAAGCAAACCATGTCAAATTCTTACCCCAAGTGATGCCCCCATCTTTCACCATTTTCTGTCTTTTTGTTAACTGGGATATGTTGTGGTTGTCAGCCTTACCTTGATTTTCTCTGATCCTTCCTGCAAACTCTGCTTGGAGGATTTCCATGACTCAGCATGGTGTCCGTTACTGAGTGATACCACTGCTTTTCCACTGAAAACTGAATTAGGCTGTGTCTGTGGAGGGGAAAAAGGAGGGGGGGGGCACAGATGAACACATCTTCTCATCAAGAACTTTTTTTTAAAAGCTCATTTAGAATACAGTCATGGTCAAAACGTTAAGGAAATGCTAATGCCTGAATCCCACGGTGCAGTAAACAGTCATGTTACTGCTGCTCCTGCCGCGTGTCAAACGGTTCGCCCACCGGCAGCTTAACAGCTGGTAAAACATTCTCATTATTTTTTGACCTTCCTACAGTTGCACTAATAAGCAGTCATTTGTACTTTTCATTTGTTTTCCCAGATACAACAAAATCTCCTATAAATTCGACTACTGCTCCATCATGTTTACATTTTCATATTAAAAACAAAACAGAGCACGGACAGACAAACTGAGTGAGGGCCATTCATCTTAGGCTATAGGGTCTGTTTTCCGAGAACAGCCAGCTTCCTTGTCCCATTATTCAGAAACCACTTATGCTGCCATTTAAACTGATAGTCAAATTAAGTGAGAGGGAAATAGGCTGCTGTCTGCTGGTCACCAAAAGGAAATGTTTGCTCCATGTGTACGATTGAAGCATGAGGAAGTAATAAAGCTTGATGAATTTTGGGGGGTTATCAATCTCCTCCAACAGATTGGAGTTAAACTGTCGGTGCCAAATACTCTGAGTTTTGCCTAATGAGAAATTCAAAATGACCTAAGAAGCCAGAAAGTGATAAAAATCCTATCTTGACATTTTCCATTTGACTCTGAGGCTCTCCACACATTTGCTCATTCTTCTTAAACACTGACCCAATTAGAGTAAAGAAAATAAGTTCAGCTTGTTATACTTTTTGCTTCCTATGGAAAGATCTGCCACGGAATATTTTCAGAGAAAACACTTATAACCACCTTCTTGTTCTTTCATTCCCCATCTCTTGCTGCTTGTGTCTATAAGTTGAGTGTTATCCTTTGGACACTCAAATGGCTAAAGCAGCTGCTACACCCCAGCGCTATAAATAGACACCAGTGGAGGAGCTGAGCCACGGACTCCAATCTTCTCCCTCAATAACAATAGAAGGATAAGAAAGGGAATGAGGCTGTCTTTACAAACATCCTGCTATCAGCCAGTGTGTTTGTCACTCATATTTTATGTTACACTATATTATCTATATTATTATTATTATTATTATTATATATTATTAATATATATCTATATTATCTCTAACGCCTAAACAATAAACTTGCTACAAAATGCCACAGAATTTATAGTTATTGTTTAAATAACTATAAACTAACTATAAATAGGTGTTTTTAAACCAATGCACATAAACGCCACATCTCATGTAGGTGAGGTTGTTCATGGGTGAAAATATACATGTTAATCTAAAGGGGATGGTAAAGGAAGAATTCGGATGAATACACATATACGGTGGTGTGAAGAAGTGTTTGCCTCCTTCCTGATTTCCTTGGTTTTGTTATATGTTTGTCACACTTAAATGTTTCAGATCATGAAACAAATTTAAATATTAGACAAAGATAACACAAGTAAACACAAAATGCAGTTTCTAAATGATGGTGTTTATTGTAAAAGGGGGAAAAAAAAAATCCAAGCCTACCTTTTCCCCCCACAAAGACAGAGTAGACGCTCGCTTTGCTTTCGTGCACATATTATAACCTTACCCTTACTGAAATATCAAATTTATCACCCCAGAAACATCGGTATCTGTATCGTCTGATTTCTGCAAATGATTTCTGATGACTCAGCAGGGGCGGGTGATTTGTATCCTCCCATCAAGCCCCTGTGGCATCGCCAACTGCCAACAGTGTTGTGAAAAAGTATTTGCCCCCTTCCTGATTCCTTGTTTTTTTGCACATTTGTCATGTTTACATATTTAAGATCATTAAATACAATTTAATTTTAGACAAAAATAACCAGTCTTGGTAGCTGGGGATCGGTCCGCCAGGGCCTCTGCTCCTGGCCGCCGCCCGGCTCACAATGCACCCGACCCCTACGGCGCTTCCTGCGGGTGGTGGGCCTGCGGGAAGATGGGCCCATGTCCCTTTTCTGGGCCCCATGGACTACGGCCAGGCCACCAGACGCTCACCCTCGGGCACCCTCCCCGGGCCTGGCTCCAGAGCGAGGCCCCGGTAACCCTATCCCGGGCAGGGTAAACTGTTCCCTCGTTGGTTTTCTCATAGGGGTCTTCTGAATCGCTCTTTGTCTGGTCCCTCACCAAGGACCAATTTGGGTGAAGAGA
>VVHJ01012442.1:10318-21824 GCA_015107715.1 Tylochromis polylepis
TAACAACACCGACTCCCATAGAGGACCACAGAGTTTCCGTGTCCTTTTTTTAACATACTAATTTTGAACTCATCTTGTGACGTTTACACGCATCTGCCCTGAATCAATGCGAAACAAGCTAATACCTAAATGAAAGGCAAATAATTCGAATAACAAGCTAGAGTAGCCATTACCTCTAACCGCTCTTTCAGGGTAGTTTGACTGAGAGAGTTGACCCCAGAGAACTGCAGCCGATAGATCGGACACTTCCTGCTGTGTGGTAGCCGTCGGTACAGCTAAGATGGCTGCCTGGAAGTCTTCGATGTTGTTATTGATTAATATTTAGATGCAAAATCTAAATGGTCGTATATAAGCAAGCCGAGTTTACCCGACGCATATACAGAACACAAGTCTTATCACATCGCATACGTGAAGAAATACAACTTTCAATTTAAAACAAAACTCATTAACAGTATTACTGCGCGAACTAGCATTACAGTAACATTATTTTCTGGCTCTTGCATGAGATTCTACTTAGATAACTAATAAAATCAGCTACAGCATACACACGGGCACCTACACTCTGAACAGGCGTTTGAACAAATCTTTTCTATTAAGTCCGATTCTATGCTCGATCTTTGTCACGTGACACAAAACAACTACATACAGTAGTAATCGTTCAGCGTACTACTGTGTTTTTATCACATACTGAACATACACACACAAGCAGATGGAGGTTTGTACCGCTAATAATTAAAACTGAGTATCTGGTCTACAGATTCCACTTTATCCATCTTGATGTCGTTTGTAACTTGAATTTATTTTTAACACCAGTTTGTACATTTTACTGTAATATCTGAAGTATTTCCCAATATGCTGTTCAGAACTCTTAAACCACCCCTCATTTCATCATATTCTGCTTTCAATGAGTCAGACTTTCATGTATTTTTTAAAAGTTGTCTTTAAAGGTGGTCTACTTCCCCAGGCTTTCTGAAGGTCTTTCAAAGTTTTTTGTTGGATATTGACTGCTTTTTCACTTTCTCAGTCCAGGCCTTGCATGTCACCATTTTCAGAGGAGTGTTTCTTGTTGTTTGTTAAGCCACTTCACACTGATCTATGAATCATTCAAGCATAAAAGAATGTACCTAATTCATTTGGTATTGAAATTGTATTTTTAAGTACTTATGTTACTTAAAACACCTATTGGAAATTTAAAAACAACAACAACACAGAATTTGCTCCAGTTTCTTTAGTTGAATCTATCCAAAACACCAAATATAATGCAATTTATTTTTGCACCAACTAGGTAATTCTCAAATTAGGTTATTAGTAAACTAAAACTAAAGTAAAACTAGATGCAAAAATTATTTTAGGTGATCAGAAAATAATAGTAGCTTTAAAAAAATTGTGAGCTATTGTAAAACTATTTAAAATGAAATAAAATCTAAAGGAAAGTTTTTTATTGTAATCCTAATTGTAATATTGTAATACTCATGCTTAACTAACTCTAAAACTAATACTTAAAAGAGACTAAAACTTCCACTGAATCTCATAAAAAAATAATCCCAAACTAAATATTTTCAAATACTAAAAGCTAAACTGAAACAAAGAAATCCACTCTGGAAACTAAGTGAAACTAATCTAAATAAAAACAAAAAGTCAAAATTAAATACAAATAAAACGAATTTGAAAACAAAATCGGAAACTATAAAAATTCTTCACAAAGAGCTGTTAAATAGGAGATGAATAATATCTAAAAGTGACAGCCTTAGTGGTGGATTTGGCCCTTGACTTCATCCGTCTACTGTTCAGTCTCATCAGAAGTGGTCTCAGTGAAAGGCTGGTTGTTGAGAAGCCATTCTTAAGGAAGGGAAACGGAAAAAAAAGGCTGAAGTATGCCAAGTTACTGGTGTGAAAATCAGTGGCAATGAGTCTGATGGAGCAATGAATCCAAATGTGAAAATTTTGGTTCAAATGGTCAATATGAATCAAGGAGTTCAGGAGACAAGGTCTACGGCCATTCGTAAAACATGGTGAAGGCTTCGTCATGGTCTAGTGCTAAATTTCAACCAGCAGTGTTGGGGATTTTATCAAAATTGATTGAATTATGAATGCAGAAATGTACTGTCAGATTTTGATTCACCATGCAAAACCACCGGAAAATATTCTGATTGGCAATTGCTTAATTTTTCAGCATGACAATGACCCAAACACATCGCCAATGCAGTAAAAGTATACCTGGATAAAAACAATCAGTAATGGATTGATCCAGATCATGGACCTTAGCATTATTGAAGTGGTGTGGGACCTTGTTGACAAAGAACACAAGAAAAGGAAGCCAACACCCAAAGTATTTAAAAGAAAGCTTGTCCAAGAGACTTCAGCTGCGATGAAGAATACAAGTGCTCATATCAAATGTTGACTTTTAAGCTTGCTAGAATAGTACAAACTGTTTTTGCTTAATATTCTATATTTTTTCATACATATATATATATTTGCATGTTTCAATAAATCGCTGCACCTATTTCCCTTTGTCCTAGCACAATATAAAGAAATGATGGGCGAGTCAAGACTTGGTTGCAAGTTCTACAAACACCACTTCTTCCATTTTGACGTCTATTTGTAACTTGAATTTATTTTCTACCACCAATTTATACAGTATTCTGTAACATGTTGTATTTCCAACCTCATACAGGCATGCATCACCTCTATGTGCTAGTATAGTTTTTCATTTAGTTATTTCAGTTTTCACCACCGTTATACGGCATTAATGGATAATGTTCTAGTGACCAGTGCACTTTAATTTCTCTTATCATTGCAGTATTGTGGCCTACTTGGTTATTTCAGTACACAAGAGCTTTAATATTTTTTGACACATTTTTCTTTTTCAACACTAGGACAGTTCAAACTGTGAAAACATGTACTTGTAAGCAGTCCTCAAATGAATAAATAAATAAAAAAAAAAAGGGTGGGGGGGGGGGGGGGGGGAATCATGGTAGCCACAATGAAAAAAATCAACTTTTACACTTCTTTTCCAGCACAGTGTGGCTCGGAGTCTTTTTTTTTTTCACATTTCTTTCTGAAGGCAAATTCATTTTTTTTATAACTCCTAAATGACATATTAAGATTTTTTTTAAAATGCATCACAACAGCCCTAAAAAAGAATGACAGTGAAAGGCAGTGAGTTTACCTACACCAAAAACACAGTTACAATCAGAGAGCTGAATCAACAACATAAGGTAAATTCTGTAGCGGATACTACTCTTTTCCCAAACTTCCCTGATTATGGAAATTCAAAAAGCAGTTGTGGTTACGTGAGATACAAAGAAAGACACAGCACTTGAGGCATAACACTCGTGATGTCCTCTGACAGTCCCCAAAACGGCACCTGCCCCCCTCTCCCTCTCCAAGTTGCTCTGGCCAGTGACCTGAACCGTCATATCGTGTGGCTGCGTCTGGGAGAGGACTGTCCTCCACCCGGATGGGACTGTGGGTTTCATTTGTTGTGTGAACCTCTGCTGCCGGCGGTTGGGGAGGAATTGAGTCTTGGGTATCCGAGCCACTAGAGAGGATCAAAGCCTTGGACACTTCCAATCTGAAGGCCATGAGAGTCAAAGGTGCCACGGATGCTCTGAAATCCTGTCGATACAGGAGCCAGGAGTTTACCAAAGCCAGATCCGTGAGGTACCAGAGCACTGCTTGGGGCCAGCAGCTTGGTGCAGAGGCAGTTAGGGGAATTGCATAAAGATTTTTCAAATCTCTGTGGAGACGGGCCGACATCTGGGCTTTCTCAAAGTTTTCAATGAGAGAGGCCACGCTCCTTTGGCCATTTCCCGCAGTAGAAAGTATGAAGCCGCAATGCGATCTGCGCAGCATCAACTTCCCATCTGAGCTCACAAACTCATCCCCAATCTGTCCTCGAGCCCCTCCCACCCTGCCTGCTCCATGAACCCCAGCACCTAAAAGGCGTTCTAGCATCACAGGGGTGGAGAGTTCCTGTTTGCAAAGGAACACCATACTACCTTTGGGAACCATTTTTTCTACAGCACTTTCTTTGTCTGAGAGATCCATCTTGAGATCGACATGTAAGAGTAAGCCATCAAATCCAATTAACACAGTGCTGTAGAGAGACAGTTTGTTGTTGTGCACCTTTCCAGTGAGAGGAAGTGGATATTGGTCAACTGCATAATCCCCCTCTCGTCTTAATGACTGGCACCCTGCTTTGAAACGACACAATAATGGCTGAACTTTCCATAAGGGATCAGCCTGTTTTGAACCGTCTGAGCCATTTGCCTTGTCACCGCATTGATCACTATCACAAGTTCCTTCATGGGAATTAGTGTTGGCTGGATACTTTGAAGAAGTCAGCTTCAACATGCGAGACAGCTCGAGGAAACGGGACAACGGCATGGCTTCAGCAATCAAGCGCACCTTAGTCAAGTCTTCCCAGTAGAGCTTTGCACTGGGAAACTAAGAAAGTAACAATAGAAAAAAAATAAAATGAAGTTTTAGCATCTAACCAAGAGTGAGGTAATAATTTAAGTAATCAGACAGGCAGAAATACAAACCTTCAAAGTTCCCATTGCAATGTGGATCCCAACAAAGTGTGCAACTTCCCTTGCCGTGACAGCGTCAGGCATGTTGGATAGTTTATTTGTACAGTTGGCAATTTCTACCCAGGTATCCCAACCAAAATACTTAGAGAAGTAATCAATGGGCTCTCTGGTTCTGTTGTCATCTCTTGGTGCATTAGGCTGGATCACAGATGTTGGCAAACTAAGGGGGGAATAAAGTAAAAAAACAAACATCAAGAGCAAATCTTTCACATACGAGCAACAACAGCAATACTAGAAAAAGAAAAGGTATTTAGAGTTATTTCTATGTATGATAGTTTTGTAGACTCAAAGAAGGTCTTACTGTACCTTTGTGATGTGTGATCTGGCTGTTGTGGGCTGATGGCCGAGTTCTTGGAGAAATAGGCCATTACTTCTGCTTCTGAATCAAGCTGAGGATCTGACAATTCAAAACCACCCATATCCTCTTCATCAGGACTTTGGAGGAGAAACTCATGAAGATCTGGTAGGTGCTGCCACTCAGAGTCTGACACAGCTACAGGACAGATTTATTATGTGAAGACAATCATCTTAAGTTTTAGCGACATCATCAATAAACAGTTTAAGAAATACTAATCATTCCACAAAAGGGGACAAACCTTGTCGATCGATGACCCCAGGATCTGAGAAAAGACCTTTGACTCTTGTTTCCTGATAGTCTGGTACAGAATGGATCAATTCACCTGTTTTAACAGACTCAAAATTAATATATAGGCCTTTATATAGTATTTAGAGAATACTAAATATAAAAATCGATAAGAAAGTCAAGTCTCTTCCCTTTGTATAGTGCTTAAAAATGACACAATTTGAACCAGCCTATGTAAACGGACTGACAGTATACAAGAATAAACACAAAATATGACAACTTAAAAAATAAAACTAACAACAAACTGAAAAATGCTGGCGATCATCAGTGCAACCCCTCAACCTGCTAGTAGACACACCTATGTTATCAATGTTAAAATCATATGTGGCCTTGTTGTCACAATCACAAAATTTCCAGAAAACCTACTCCGACCTTGGTCACTGAGATTCAAACTCGTCCAAGATTTTTAGTAGATTCACCTATGCTATCAATTTGAAAAGCCTAGGTGGCTTCCTCCTCAAGTTATTGCATTCACAAGATTTTCAGAAAACCTGACCTCTGAACCTCTGGTCAAGGTCACCAAGATTCAAACTCGTCCAAGGTTTTTAGCAAATAAACCTGTAGCATCAATTTGAAGCTACTACGCCGTTTCATTCTCGAGTTATCGCATTCACCAAACTTAGGGGTCAACACTGCCGGCCCGCCCGCCAATCCAGCAGGGTGACGACAATACCCCATCAGCCTTTTACGACTGAGGGTTAAAAATGGTGGCCTTCAAAGTAAGTGGAAGGTGGAGGTCGAGTGAGAGTGGATATGAAGGAAACTACACAGTTACTTACGTATATCACAATCTGCTGTTTGACTTTCTGCCTGATTTGCATCATGGGATCCCTCTGGGTTTCTGCTGGTCCCAGCAGATTCTACTAGGACCTCCCTCTCTTCCTCCTTTACTGGATAGAAAATACACTGGCTGGTGTTGAACTCTGGCAAGATGCAACAGTCCGTTGTCCTCTCCCCAACCTCTACTGCTAAAATGCAAATCAAAGAATATGATTTAACATGACACAATGTTTTTCCAAGAGTTATACTGACTGCGACCACATGTAAGCTGAGGCTTTAAGTATCGAGCTTGTATCAGAAGGTGATTAGCCATGAGTGTACGCAGAGTGGACAACAGCCATACTCTAGTCTATCCAATAATCAGAAATCCTGTTACTGTCAAAGAACTAACATTCGATTTACAAAAGAAATAAACAGATACTGTGCCAGTTGGTATGCGGACTGCAGAAATCAATAGTTTCAAAATTACATATTGGTTGAGAAATCTTAATACTTACATGGGGTGACTGTATTTTCACTGCTAAATGGCTCTACATTCCAGCGGATGTGTCTGCTGCCATTTGTGGCTGGAACATCATTCAGTATGACACTGCTTTCCTCTTTCACCAGAACAGTCCTTATATCGCGATGATGGAGCGGCTGCACGCTTGCAGTCTGTCTGTTTTGACTAGTGGATGCAGTCAATGGTTGATTTGAACTATTCTCTTCAACCTTGATCTCATCACTTCCAAGAACTTGTACCTCATTTTCAGTGATGTAGCCCAAACCCTGTAATGAAAACAATTTCTTAAGTATGCAGTGTTGAATTTTATGTAATTTAGATAGTACTGTAAGTGTCTCACCTGTGCTTGATTGTCGCTCGCCATCATCAGGCACTGCTCCTTTTCAGCAGTCGCTCTCTGTCTAGAAGTAAGGAACTTCTCCAGTATGAGTCCTGGAGACTGGTCCATCACCTTATCTTGTTCCGTTCCTCCATGGAGCCCTCTTTCCTTCATTACTTCTTCAACACTCGTGGTAATCGACTCCAGCTCAAAGACAACTTGGTCTTCAGGAGATTCCTCTAACGTAGAGGGAATGGAAGGCAGCAAAGCTCCAGGAACAACTGCTTTGTTGATATTAAATTTGGGACTCGTCTCCGGCTGTGCGGTCTTTTTGCCGATCTCACAGTCAATCATTTCTGAATCTGAGGTTATGGGATGTTTTTCATAAACTACCTGACAATAATCCTGCTGTTTCTCTGAGTCTTTGGGAGCATCTCCAGCTGAAACCCTCTTTGATGGCAAATCCCTTTTCAGACGCCCTGTTCCTCTACTCCTACCTCTCGCAGCATTCATAACAGCTCCCTTTCCTTCTACTTTTTGCCTCTGAATTAACATTTCTTCTTCTTCTTCTTTGATCTCCACTTGATAAGTGGAACATGACACAGTCTGTGAAGTCAGACTGTTTTCAGTTGTATCAGTACTGACTAGGATAGGTCCTTTATCATTATTTCCACTTTCAGAACTGCAGCTTGCAATTGATTCATTTTGAGGAACAGCATCACATTGAGAAGTTGGATCTCTCTCATTCTGCTCCCCAACAGTGACTAAATCTACCTCTAGAAGTAAATCTTCCTTAACATCTTCATCTGCAGTACCCTGGACTTCACAATCAGAGCTGGGATTCCTTGGGGCACCTTGTTCTAGCTTCTTATCATCTGATGCCAAAGGTTTTTCTGTCTCATGAGTCTTTGTCTGAGTAGAGCTACTTAAAGGGGCTTCAGATGTGAAATTTGGAAGAGTCCCGTAATGTTTCACTTGTTCAGATGATGAGTAAAGGATTGGCGATATATGAGATGGATTATCATCTTCTGTTCTGCTTCCATTCTTATCTTCATCGGTCTTCACTTCAGCATCTGGAGGAGGTATGGGTAAAGATGGGGAGGGGATCAAAGCTGGAAAGGAGAGACTTCCTTCCCTTTCTTCCAATGCATTCTCTCCCATCTCTGTCTCAGTGTCCCAGTCTATAGCAGCATTCTTCACCCCAAGAAGCTTTTCATTCCCTTTGGGAAGCTGGTAAAGATCCAAGGTTGAGACGCCTTCAAAGATGTTCCCATTGGTGTATGTGAGACTGGGACTTTCTACAATATGCACAGTTGCCTTGTGCTTCTGAAGGGATGAGACTTCACTAAATCGCTCTCCACAGTCCTTACACTCTAAGGCACGCTTGGAATGAGATGTTATCACTCCTTCAGTCTCTATTTTTGAGGAAGCTTTACGTTTCCTGGTGTTCTTTTGCTTGACGGGCAGTGGCTCAGGTGGTTGATGGGAAAGCTGGAGTGAGGACATCAATGAAAGTGCTTTCTGGTTCTTCTTGGGTCTTCCTCCTTTTTTCTTACCTTCTGCTGTGAGATTATCTGTACACTCACTGGTTGGATGCTTGAGATTGTTGTTGTTAGTCTGTTGAGACATTGTCTGGGACTCATGAGGTGAAGACTCTGAGGCTTGGCTTGATGCCTTGGAAGGGTCCAGCTTGTAAACTTTCAGCTGAGGCTGTTTATGGCCTTTTAGTAGAAGCAGAGAGTCTTGCTTTATATTTGAGCAAGGTGTGTCTGCCTTTTTGACTTTTCCCCCTTTTTCCATGTCTGTCTTTGGCTTCCCATCCTTTGCATTTTTGGGCTGATTCTTTTGTATTATTTTTGTCTGCTTTTTCTTTGTAAGGATAGGTGATGCTACAGTTTTGTGCTTACTTATTTGCACAACACCCACATTGGACACTTGAGTTTGCTTTTTCATCTTGTTTTTTCTTGTATCCTCTTTGAGCTGTTCTAACTGTGGGACTTGGGCAGATAAGGGTGAGTTTGTTTCAGTAGTAGATAACACTCTTTCTACTTTTTTATCCTTTTTTCCTTTCCTTCCCTTCTTCTGTGATGGTACTTTTTTCTCTGTGAGTTTTTTTGGTGGTGTCTTGCTTCTTGTCGCCTCTTCTTGCATTGGCTGACGCTGCTGCGAAGGCTTCTTCTGTTTCTTGTTTTTCTTTTCTTTGCTTTGTGGACCAAATTTAACAACAAGGCGGGGTTTTTTTGACCTCTGGCGCTTGGCGGGTTTGGCATCAATTTGTAAGTCATCTTGGTAGATGCTTCCCACAAAATCTTGCATATATCCTTGAAAGATAAAAGCTCTGGCTGGCTTTCTTTTCCGGACTTTCACCAGCTCTTGGGCTGACATGACATTAATGGGTAATTCTGAGATCTTTGCCACCTTCTTAGACTGTAATTGTGACCGAACTTTTTCTTTAGCAGGTGGGTTCTCTGATTCAGACAGGTTAGTCTTGGAATCCGCCAGCAGTTTGTCAGGTGGTTCTTCTTCAGGCTTCTTTTGTGCCTCTTCTTGCGTGTCTGGATCTATCACAGGGTGCACCTGATTTAGACCTACTATTTGCATATGTGAATCAAACACTTTTATGGAATCAGTTTTTGATTCACTTGACGCTTGGGTGAGTGTGTTTGGTTGAACAACTGTGCAAGAAGAAACGTCCTGTTCCTCTGGCTGTAAATATGTTTGCTCCAACTCAACGGTAGGCATAAGTGGTGGAACTGACAGGCTGGTCTCTTGCTCATCTAGCATGGCGTGCTCTGCAGTCTTATCAAGAGTCTCTAGTTCTGTAGTTGGTACCAGAGAGGAGGAAGGGATTTCATTTTGTGGGATAGCTTGGGATTGTTCCAGCACCTCAGTTGGTATCAAAGCAGGGGTAAGTTCTAATATGACTGTCTGCTCCAGATTTTGTTTAGGATCATCTACCTCATTGTGACTAACCATTTGCTCCACAGGATTAGAATGGAGCACATCAATATCTGGTTGCTGAAGGATCTGATGCATCCCCTCTCCCTCGGGTCTCTCTGCTTGTTCAGTTGGAACGAGTGTAAGCTCTGCATTTTCTGCTGCTATGTGAGAACCTAATTCTGAGAAAGAGGGATTTTCTAGCTGTCCATCTGGAGTAATAGGTTCCAGTATAATTGTTTGCTCCATTGGATCATATGGATTGTTTGAAGGGTCAGCTTCATCTGCCTTAGAGTCTGTTTGTTTCAGTCCTATAAAATCGATCTGCGGTGGACTGAGATTCACATTCACCAGCTCTACCCCTTGTGATACTTGCTGCACCTCCAGTGGTGGGGCATGAGGTGGCACCTGCCCCAGTATGACAACTTGGTTCACTTTCTGCACATTTCCCAAAGACTCGATAAGTTTGCGAATCTGCTCTGTGTCAATATTGGCATCAACTTTTTGCAGGGGTCCGTTAGGCTCCACCTGTAGTAGTGCTGGTTGGCAGATGGATATCGGAGTGATAATGGGTGTACTCTGTTTCACTTGCTGTCCTTCTGGGAGAGCATTACTGGCAGTAGCAGGCAAGGCATTGTGTTTAGTTTTCATGTGGTGCAAACGTGTCCTGGAACTCTTGAAAGTGGCCTTGCACACAGAACAGGGATACTTTGTTGCTGAAGCACCTAGAGACAATAAAGGAAGAAATTTTATGGTGATGCTTTTAATTCATTTCAAGTCATGACATTTCTATTTAACAACACTTTACCACTTGTACCATTGGCTTTTTTTCTTACCATCATTTTTTCTCGGTTTTGCTTTAGCTGTGGTGTCTCCCCCTTCTCCTTCAGCTCCCTCTGGCAAGTGTAACATCAAATGTTTCTGCAGAGCCTTGGACATGGTGAACCTCTTTCCACACTCCTTGCAAACATAAGGCCTCTCTCCAGTGTGTGTGCGCCGGTGATACTTCAGCAATGTCAGCGTTTTGCAAGGTTTGCCACAATCAGTGCAGGCATAACCATCTTGGCCAAAATGAATTTTTTTATGAACGGTCAGCTCCGATGACTTCTTGAAGGCCTGACTGCAGATCGGACACTTGAAAGGTTTCTTCTCTGTGTGGGCTTTCTGGTGGACCATGAGCTCTGTGGAGTTCGTGAAATGTCGATCGCAAACATAACAGGCAAACAGGGCATTCCTCAGTATGCACTGTTCATATTCTGCTGGGTGGCTCAGCTTGAGATGACGTTCTTTGCTCTTGTGATCGCTGAAGATTATATGGCACTCCATACACTGCAGGGAAAGCTGAGATGCTACAGGGGAAAAAGGGCAGAAGAAGAGTAACGTTTACATGTAACATGTATCTGTATCCTTAGACTGAAATCCATACAAAACAAATATGCTCACAAAAACAAACACGTGATTCTAGGATTATTTCAGTTGCGAATGTGTAGCTAAAATTGGATGGAGGTAAAGATGGCTTAAGAAACACCTGACAAAATTGATACAGCATAGTATTGCAACTTTTTGCATGGCAATATTGTATCCACAATGGGAACCAAATATCAATATCCATCCATTCTCTACCGCTTATCCTTTTCAGGGTCGCGGGGGGGCTGGAGCCTATCCCAGCTATCTTAGGGCAAGAGGCAGGGTACACCCTGGACAGGTCGCCAGTCTAACACATACAGACA
>VVHJ01012446.1:3107-20932 GCA_015107715.1 Tylochromis polylepis
CAGGAATGGGGGGGGGGGGGGGGGGGGGGGGGGGGGGACCTTGAGCTTTGTCCTTGTTCACTAAAGGGACATTTGAACCTCCTTCTTGTGTTTCTCATTTCTCTTAGTCTCATTTGAATTTTATACAACCACCGTCCCCTCCTTTCCTCCTCCCACTGTTTTTGCCATCTTTTCTTCATTTCTTGCCTTACAATAGTCTTTATCTCTGTCTGACAGAAATAGCCCGGTCAACTACCCCATGTTTTGTAGCTTCCTTCGCAGCTCTATCTGCCATTTCATTTGCTCTTACTCCATAGTGAGCCGGAATCCATAAAAAAACAACTGTAAGTCCCATCATGCGTATTCTGTAAAGTGTTTGCTGAACCTCTGTTGGGACATCTGCTCTACTTTCTGAGTGGCTACACTGTAAACTGGCCAATGACGAGCTTGAGTCTGAACAAATGACTGCTTTTAACAGTCTCATGTCTTCTATCCACTGAACAGCTAACAGAATTGCTAGCATTTCTCCAGTGTATACTGACAGTCCATCATTAATCCTTTTCCCTATTTTAACTTTAAACTCATGGACAACAAATGCTACACCGGTTTGACTGGCTGTATTCTTTGATGCATCTGTATATATTTGTACATAATTATAATACTGGTCAATGTAAGCCTATTTTCCAATAATGTGAAATCTACTGTGGCATCAGGAAGCATCCATGGAGGTACTGCTGGTAATGGCACTCTTTGACTGATGTTGAATTGATCCAGTTGAAGGTCTATTGCTCTCCTAGTCACAGTCCATCCAAAGCTCTTTGTTTCCTGCCTTTCTTTCTCCTAGCAAGGTTTGAGAACCTCTTGTGTTGGGTGATCCTATCCATGTCCCTGTAGATTTGCCCAGTAATTGAGTGTTAGCTGTTGTCTTCTGATTCCTAGTGGCATCTCACCCATCTCTACCTGTAAAGCTCCTGCTGGGGTTGTTTTAAATGCACCTGTGCAGAGTCTTAGTGCCTAATACTGAATGAAGTCTAACTTTAAAAGAGTTGTGTTTGCTGCTGAATTATATGCTACACATCCATAATCTAACACCGATCTAATCAACCCAGTGTATATGGCCCTTAAAGACTTCCTATCCGCTCCCCAGTCCATCCCAACTAAACACCTCATTACATTTAATACCTTTTTGCATTTATCCACTATTTTCTGAATGTGTACAGCCCATGTTACCCTTTCATCCAGTCACAATCCCAGAAACTTAAATGTACTTACTCTTTCTAACTCTTGACCATATAACTTAAGCTTGACTTCCTCGCCAACCCTTTTTCTTGTAAAAAAAAAACATTGTCTTGGTCTTATCAACTGAAAATTTAAAACCCCACTTATATGACCACTCTTCAACTTTTCCAATCGCTCCCTGCAGTTTCTTTACCATAAACTCTACATTTTCCCCTCTCTTCCACATTGCTCCATAATCTGCAAAAAGCGAAAACCCTTTCCAACCCTCTATGTCAGGGGTGTCCTGCAGGTTTTAGATATTGCCCTGGGTCAACACACCTGAATCAAATGATTAGTTCACTACCAGGCATCTGGAGAACATCAAGACATGTTGAGGAGGTAATTTAGCCATTTAAATCAGCTGTGTTGGATCAAGGACGCATCTAAAACCTGCAGGACACCCCTGCTCTATGTCATTAAACACATCATTTATCATTAAAGAAAATAACAAAGGGCTCACTATGCTCCCTTGCGGTGTACCATTTTCTACAGGAAACCGTTCTGAGTGAATCTTCCCAATTCTCACTTGTATTTGTCTTCCCCTTAAAAAATCCTTTATCCATCCATCTGAACATCTGCTCTCTGATACCCAGTTTCCTGACTTTAATTAGTAGGCCTTCTCTTCACATCATATCATTGGCTTTTTCATTGTCAAAAAACACTACCACTACACTCTCTTTGTTTATTTGTGCTTTCCTGACTTCATGTTCCAAACACAATACCGGATCCACAGTATTCCTCCCTCTTCTGAAACCACTTTGATGTTTAGATATATATCCTTTAATTTCTATATAGTACATTAGTCTTTCATTTATCATTCGTTCCATTATTTTACAGATATTAGATGTTAAAGCTATAGGTCTGTAATTTCCTGGATTTGTATCATCCTTTCCTGGTTTACGCGTGGGCACAACCACTGCCTCCTTCCAGCTTTGCAGCAGTTTCCCACCCTCCCAAACTCTGTTATATAACTCTAACAAAAGATCTTTAGCTGACTCACTAAGATGGTTTATCATGATGTAGCAAACCTGATCTTTTCCCGATAATTTGGATTTCCGAAGAACTCGATTCAATTCTGACTTTGTAAAAGGAATATTTGATAAATCATCTGTAACTTCTACTTGTTTCAGTAAATCCCTATTCTCTATGGTTGTCATTTCTCTTCCTCTTTGCCCTTCCTCACTAACATTGCCTGAACTATGGATTTTAACAAACGTTTTTGCAAACACATTTGCCTTTTCCTCATCTTTTACTGCTGTTGACTCTCCATCCCTCAAGATTTGATATCCATACTCCCTCCCATACATTCATCCTTCTAATCACTGACCAAACATTGTGTATTTTGGTCTCCCTCCCTACTTTATTACAAAAACCCCTCCAGAAGTCCCTCTTTGCATTTTTAATGGTTCTTCTTACCTCAGCTTGTAATCATTTATATTCAATGAAATTCTGAAAACTGTGATTCCTCTTTAATATCTTAAAAGCTTTATTTCGACGCTTAATCAATTCAATTCAATCTTTATTGACGGACTTTATGTCCATAGTTAAGAAACAAGACAAAACACAACATATAAACCTTAATTAAAAAAAAAAAATTGTAAAAAATATAAAACTATAATATACATAAAATACCCAGTTACTTAAAAGAAATCAATAAATACACAAACACTTCAACCAGTGCTTCCTCAGACTGGATGAGTAACGGGAACCACTCACTGTCGGATCTGTGAGTGCTAAAATTATACTGTTACTAGAGCCATCCAGTCGTTCTCTAAAAGTGAACATTCAATTTCTTAAAAGTGCTTTAAAAGTACAAACTCCCACAGCTACAAACATCTGACTGGCACTACCCCCTCTAGGTATCCTAGTACGAAGGATTCTCATTGCATCATTATATGCAACATGCAGCTTCTGCATGCTACATTGTTTGTAAGATGACCACAAGGGGGCAGTATATAGCGGTGTGCAATACGCTTTAAATAAAGCCACTTTGACTAGAAGTGAACAAAAGCTGAATTTGCGTGCGCATAGAGCTTAAACCGTTGTCTGTATATGTCATCATCATCATTTATTTGATCAGTAATAATCACTTTATCACACTCCTTTGTCCACCAAGGTATGATCTTCTTTTCCCTTTTCCCTTCTTTCTTCTTTATCGCCTGGTTTGCTGCCTCTAAAACTGCCTTACAAATAGAATAATTTAAATAATCAACCCCAACATTCATATCAATCTTTTGCATTTCCTGTTCACTAACTAATCTAAATGTATCCCAGTCAGCATTACTGAAACACCACTTCTGCACACCCCCTATATCATGTTTCTCTACACTCAGCTCTATCTATAGGATAATGGTCACTACCTACAGTTGTCTCTTTTAGTACCTGCCATGAACAAATACCTGCCAATGAGTCTGACACTTAATGTGAGGTCAATTGCTGATTCTGCACCTGTTCTAACATTCACTCTTGTACCACTTCCATCATTCAGACACAAGTATTTTTTTTTTTATCTCTATCAATTCCTCAATTACTGCTCCATTCCGATCATTACAATTACCCCATAATGTGCTGTGTGCATTAAAGTCCCCACACCAAATTACTTTTCCACTTAAATATGTGCCAAGTTCCTCTACTGATAACAGTTTGTTACCTGGATTGTAAAAATTGACCACTCTGATGCTGCCATTTCTTGACCAGATTTCAATTACAATATATTCTAACTGTGTTCCTATAGCTGCAACTCTACATTGGGTTCCTTTCTTTACAAATGTTACACATCCTCCTCCATTACCCTCCTTTCTATCTCTCCGGAAACCATCATAACCTTTAATAACAAAATCCAAAGTAGGTTTAAGCCAGGTCTCCTGAATACAGATTATTTCTAGTTTCTTTTTGCATTTCTTGATGAATCCTTTAAACTCTTGTCTATTTGCAATCAAACTTCTGGCATTCCACTGTAAGATAATCATACTATCCTCTCCCCTGGTCCTCCTACCTTCCCCTCTCCTCCAAGTCTTTTATTGATATGTTTCCAATACATATCTTTAATGCCAAAAAACCTCTCTGCTCCTTTCACAATTATTTTAATTTTCTCTGTTTTATGTTTCACTTGACCTGTGCAATTTATAACATAGGCAATAAACAAAATCATCTTCTCCACTGTCAGTCCTGTATGAGTTCCATGTGTATGTGCTAAATCTGAATTTGACATTGGTTGAACCTTTCCTGTTTTGTCCTTTGCCTTCTGTACTCTCTTGACAGCCTCTGCGTAACTTGTGTTGTGAGCTACTTTAACTTGTTCGACCTCCATGGCCTTCTTTATGACTTCACAACCCCCATAACTTACCCTGTACTGCCCCCCACAGTTACTGCATTTATCCTGTACATTATCCCCACATTCCTCATATCTGTGTTCCCCTCCACACTTTGGGCACCTCTGTTTCCCATTGCAAACTGCAGCGACGTGCCCATATCTTTGGCATTTATAGCACCTGAGGGGCGGCGGAATCTATGCTCTAACAGGAAAGCTCATGCATCCTATTTTAACTCTATCTGGCAGGACAGCCTCCTGAAATTCCAGGAGTACTGACAAGCTACCAACCCTCTCCCCATTAATTGTTTTTAATAGTTTTTTTTACCCTGCTGACCTCGCCACCATGAATACACTGCTTGAGCTTTTCCAAATCCTCCTCTACTGGAATACCTGTAATCACCCCCCATGTCACTTTACTTTCTCCTAGTGTCCTTTTTTCTCCCACAGTCTTCTTACAAATGCTTTCAGCATTTAACACTTTATTTTTCTTTTCTTCTGTCTTAACCACTATCAACAAGTTTCCATCCCTGAGAATTTTAGCCAGCTGTGCTTCTCCAAACTTCTTTTTCAACTCTCTAGATAAAACTGTTGGGCTTAACTGCACATCCTCATCTTCCTTCCTGAACTTCAGGATTTTAAATTCCTCCCTCACCATCTTTCTCCAAACAACCCTGGTCCCTTCATCCGAACTGTTCTCCTCCAAACTCCATTTACTGGTCTGTGTCCCAAACAAACTTTCCTCCTCTCTCCCGCTTCTCCCTCTTCCTGATCCTCCCCCACTAGAAACCAGGGTCCAGTCACCAAAATCCATTTCATCATCATCATCTACCCGAGACGCCAAGGATGCCAATTTCTTATGTTTTCCATGTCCTATGTTTGTCCTGTTGAAACTTTAATCGTTCAAAAAGAAAGAAAGAAAAAGTACGCAAGCAAGGTCTTTCACAGCAACTACAGTAAACAGACTTCGTCACAGAAATGATTAATTAAATCATCAATCAGACAGATTCTTTTTCTTAATAATAAATGGGTGTCTGTGAAGACGTGTCTTTTACAAACTAATCAATTCACAAATATTCAGCAGATTATTCCACAATAAAAACAAACTACAGCTGCAATATCCTGCTTGTACATGAATGCAATGACAAAGTCAAAAGGGACATTTTTGGGGGGCATATTTAACACTGTAAGTGCATTTCTAAATATATTTCAGCACTTTCACTAACAATTTAAAAGTAGGACCGGCAACAGAGATTTCTTTTTTTTAATGCAGTGTGGTGCAAGTATTTTAAGGGAACTCAAATGATTTCCCCACTTTGGTCCAACTCATCTACCTTTATTTTGACAAATACGCTAGGATTACTGCAGCACCAGGAAGCAAGACTTATACTGCAGGCACTACAAAAGCAATTGCTTGTCTTACAGTTTGGTTGGAGCATCCACTGTGCTCTGCAAAATAGACCCCACTGGAAACAATGCTTTCCTCAATATGGTTCCAACAAAGAATTATGATATTGTCATGTTATTTTTTTCACTCTCCTAGCAGTCCTTAAATCAATCGCATTTTATTACATTATGACTTTTTTTCTCCCCAGCTCCCAACAATGCAAAACTGCATAGCCAGTTTTGCATTGTTGGGAGCTTTTAAGGACCAGCCTTAAATTATACAGATCTGAGAAGTGAAAGATTGGATATGTAGTGAAGAGAGCTGGGATAATCTGGACAGAATCTGCAAGCTGCATCTGCAAATCAGAAATAGCTTTAGATTTGACGCTGGCAGACAGGCTTGCATGTCTCAGGGTGATTACACACTCACACATTTTGATTAATTACACACAGTTTTATACATTTTATTAACAAGATTAAAACACACACACACACACACACACACACACACACACACGAAGCAACCAAAAACAAAAAACATACACTAAAAGAAATAATATCCGACATTGTCTTTCTCTTTCTTTTACACACAAACAAATTCTTGTCAATCAAAGCTTTGGAAATCAGAAAATGTAAACATGAATAAGCAATTAGAATTCATACTGTTTAAAATAAACATGGATATCCAGATACAGTTAATACAATAAACAATATAACAATTATCATACATGTGGAAACAAACATTCTCACAGCATCATTTATACCATGGAAGAAAAAGAAGCTTTTACACCATGGATTATGCAATTTCATTATCCTTGAGGCAGTTAAGGTTAGAATGGCAAATGAACTACACAGAAAGTAACGTATACAGCTAAACTATTTGGCATTGATACAGTGCATGAATACAGAAACATGGCAACAAAGGTTTCAGTGCGAATACATTGTTTAAGGCAACACTTTACTGATCCCACTGGGAAAACATCTCTTATGAAACTATCCATCAACTGGTAGGTTTTGTATGAGAAAGCTCCCTAATTGTTCTTAAGTTAATTTCTTAGCTGATTTTAAACATCAGTGAACATTTTAATAAGAGAACAGAGAGACAATCTTCCCTTATTATTTTACTTTTCAGTGCAGCAAACCTCTTCAAACCTCTTCTGAGCTCCACTGTCAGTCTTTTGCTCACTTCCAAATGAACCAGTCATTTCCTACAGATGTCAGTCACGTTAATGCTGGTAGTCATCATAAGAGTCTTCTGTTGTGAAGATAAAAAGAAACTTGTTATACAATATTGTATTGAGCAGTGTTGGTGAGTCAAAATGTTTAGAAAAGGATGCTGAATAATTTAAAATTATGTTAAAGTTACCCAATTCTTTAACTTTGCAGGACTCACAGTTCAACACAATCCACAGTGATTTAGTCATGTGCAGTTACTAAAACAAGCTGGTTTGGTTCATCTCCTTTTAAGACCACCCATTCTTTAAACCATCTTTCTTCTTATTGGCTGCCCCTCATAAACGTAAGGTTTGGACAGCAGATTGGTGGGACTTCAACCCTCTCAGCCAAAATAGTTCATAACAAGCAAGAAATAATGGCTTGTTTTGGACAGACATGACTTGGAATCACACTGCTACACCACAGTATCCTTCTTCATATTACCATATAAGAAAAACTAAACAACATCAAATACAAACACACACCAGAATTTGAGAATAGAAATCCCACCTACTGCAGCTCTCTCCCTGCTGTTCTAAACTCCTTACAACAGACAAACACAGACACATGCATGTACTTACATGTGTACTTCATTAGTTAAAACAAAACAAAAAGCAGGCCTGGATCCTCATACTCATGATATTCCCAGGGTTGTATCATTAGTACACCTTTCTCTAGCCTCTAACCTGTTTGCTGAGGAACCGTGTGGCAGCCTCCACTGTTGTCACAAACACCCGGTGGTCCAATCTCGCCTGGCTGACCCGGGGTTCCGGGCATCCCAGATGGCCCCGGCTTACCATTTTCTCCTTTGGGACCTGTGATTCCCAACTTAGACTCACCAGGAGGTCCTGTGGACACACATTTTAAAACAGTAATAATACATTTTATTTTAGGTGCTTATCAAAACACTTACACGAGACAGTCAAAACCAACGAGTTTATCATTATTCATTATTAGCACACATCATTTCAGGGTTGGTTACTTGGAATGCGTGTGTACTTTATTATGTTACTTGTGCAGAGGTACCTGCTAATCCCTTGACCCCTGGGGGACCCTGGACATTGGACCCTGCATCACCTTTCTCCCCAGGCACACCTTTCCTTCCTGCAGAGAGGGACGAGACAAATCAACATGATAACTTTTGTTAAACATCAAACTCTAAATGATGTTTTCATTCCAACAAGCCATCTACTAAGCTTACCTTGCTCTCCTGGATATCCAGGCCTGCCAGGTGTTCCCCTTGGGCCTACGCGACCCTGTGAACCCCTGCCACCCGGTGGGCCCTTAGGCCCTGGAATTCCTGGTTCCCCTGGAGGCCCCACTGGCTCCTCAATTGGAACTGGCTTACGACCGATCTCGTTAATGAACATGTCAAGCTTTAACACCTCCTCTGATAAAGCAAAGAATAAAAATGTTTTAGCACTCTTATTAGATTCTTCCTCACAGTGAGGAGGACAAACATAAACACACATCATCACTGCAGACTGTATGCATTTCTGGCATGCTTGCTATTAGAGTGCTTACTATGTACTAGTTGTTCACAGGCCTGTGTGACCAGTTGGTATATCATAGCCATGGATTGAGGTTCTCCCTGTAAAAAATAATCAGAGTCACAAACTGTTTCTCCAGATAAAGTCAATTGAAAAGAAACTGAAAAATCTTAGAACGTATTTTAAAACAAGATCAGAGGCCATTACAGCTGATATTAAAAAAAAAAACATGATGATGATATAACACACCTTTTCTCCTCTTTCCCCTTTATTACCTGGCAGGCCCTGTAGTGAAATATAAAAGAGTGTAAAGATAAAAAGCCAGCTGTAAGGACAGGTAAGACTTTTATGTGATATTTATCTCCTAGGTCTTACCGTAGGTCCCACAGGGCCTGGGGGGCCCCGTTTTCCTATAGGCCCTGGGTATCCTGGCATTCCTTGGAAACCCTGTTTATACATATTAGACAGAATAGACTAGATGCATAAACATACAGTTATAAACACAAAGTCCTGACAGGAAACTCTTATCATACACACACCACATCAAGGCCACAATGTAATGTTTGTATGACTTTACTTGATAAGGTCTGGACACATAAAACAGCACCTCACTAAGGAGGTGAAGAACCGGTTCCCAGTGGTTCTCCTTGGAGTTGTTAGTTTGTTTGTCTATCAATCCCACTTCTCAGGTCCACTTGCACTTGCGTAATTAAGTAACATACTGCATTAGTTTTTAAAAAAAAGTGTACTGTGTAATATGTGTAATACCTCCAACATGCACAAACATTCGACCACACCAAATGCAATTCATTTGCATCATGTAATGTAATGTGCATGTAATGTCTTTGATATGTTGCTTAGCAATGGCAGTGACTCTCAAAGTGGAGCCAATGAGAATCCAATGAGTATCAATAAGAGAATTGATAAGAAATTGAATTAAAGTGGTATCGATAATGGAATAGGAATTGCTAAATTGGGATGGGATCCCTACACCTCACCATATAAAAAATAAAAGAACCAAATGAACAGCAGTTGAGCTGAATCTTGTTTTCTGTGTTGAACTACAGTGACCATACTTCACTTCAAAGTTTGATTAAATAAAGATACTTTGTACTGAGAGTGGTGCTAGAGGACAGCTCGTGTAGCGTCTAAAAGGGAAAAGGTTCATTCACAGTCTAAACCGTTCCCTGATGATAAGATGCACTTTCTCAAACTCACTGTCATTGCCCAAACTGTTGTTTTTGACTTAAAATTGGCAGCAAAGGCAAAAATGCACACAAAAAGATGAAAATGAATTTAAGCTTTACCCTGGGTCCAGTGATGCCGGGTGCGCCAATGTTACCTTCCACACCTCTGATGCCCTGTGAGACATGTAGCAGAGAGATGAGGACAGAAACAGAGCTCAGCTTGATACGTTCTGTACTGACTGAGATCAAACAGCTCACCTTGGCACCTGCGATTCCCTCCTCCCCTTTTTGACCTGGAGGTCCTGGTACCCCCTAGAGAGACAGAGTAGGTTGAGACAGAGAGCTGTTAGAGGCAGATGGCTAGGTTCTGGTGACTCCATTACTTCACTTTAAACTTACCTGCACTCCGGGCCGCCCAGGATCTCCCTTCTCTCCCCTTGCTCCTGGTGGACCCTAAAGAAATTATTACAAGTACGTTTTTTGCACAATATACTATCCTCATTCGTTTAGCAAAGCTTTCACCATAGTTACTGTACTGGTACACATTTAACCCTCTGGGTTCGACAGATGCGCTGGCGAGCCCAAATGACATCATTTGAAGTGCAAACTTCAAACTATATACCAGCTTTTAAATAGTGTCTATAGCTCATGTAAAACCCGGGTTATGATAAATAATTTTCGTCATACTTTTTCCTGAGTACTGTCGTCATGTTTAGTGCAGGAAGAAACGGTAAACACTGGACTTTCTAAGGACAGCGCTAGCCTTGCAGGCAACCCCCCCCCACCCAAAAAACAACTAACTTTGTAGCCAGACACATGAGGTTGAGCTGAAAAAAAAGGAAGATACAAAACAAGGCAAAGTAAACAGTTTCTAAGGTGAAATATAAAGGTACAATCAAAAGTAGTCAAAAATGGCCCATTATACCCTGGACCCCAGAGGGCTAAATAGATTACCAACCATTTTGCCCTGCGTTGTAATGCCTCGTGGCCCGATGCTGCCCACAGGTCCAAGGCCTCCCTCAAGTCCAGGATTTCCTGGAGGACCTACTTCTCCCTGAGAAAATAAATAACAGACTAATTCAAAGAAAAGTCAGACTTACAGTTAGATGGCAACAGGAGTAAAGTTCTGGTTTTAACAAACAATCTGAGATATTATTCTATGTTATGTTTTCATGTTCATGAGTCTGATTAAGTTTTCCTTCCACTCTCAGTTGTGCATTGATGTATACACTGTGGGTACAAATGACTGAAACTTCATGGAAACAGCTGTTAAATAGCTGCATTGTTTTTTTTTTTGCTGATTCTTTGCTTATTTTCTTCAGGCAATATTTAATCATTAAAAAAAAGAGCTCGCCCAAAAGTGACACCTGTTTACTAAGTCTCCTCTTGTGGCAGGAGCAGCAGGATTTAAGCTGTTCCTTAATGTGACGGTCCTGGGTCAGTGACCCGGTGTTTTGTATTTGTTCAAGTTATATTCCCTGATTATGTATTATTATTATTATTCATCTTGTTCCCCAGTCAGTCATGTCTTATGTCACTCCTGTCTCTGTGCTCCGTGTTCCCTTTGTTCAGTGTGAAGTCTGTGTCTCTGTCGTGTGCTTCCTGTTTTACTTTGATAGTCTCATGTCCTTTGTCAGTGTGTCTAGTTTTGCTTCCCCTTGTCTTGTCATGTTTGATTACTCCCAGCTGTGCTCTCCTCCTGTGTCCCATTCCCTCGTTATCCCTCAGTGTATTTTAGCCCTGTGTTTTCCTTGTTCTGTGTCACGTTGTACCCTCTTTATGTTGTGTGTTTTTACCCCTCTGTGCTCCCTGTGATCGTTGTCCCTCGTTTCCAGGTTTCTCAGTGTTTAGTTATTAGTTTCAGTTTCTAGGTTAGGTTTGGTTTTTGCAAGTTTATTTTTATGAGTTATTGCAACTGTAATAAAGCAGCCTCTTTGAGTTTATTCCCCCGACTAAGTGTTTGGGTCCTACATCCTGCCTGCTACACAGCACGTACCATGACACCTAACTTCTCAGGTAAAATGAAAGAAACCCGATTGTTATACACAAACTTCTAAATAAAGCCATGACTGCATCTGAAAGGTCTGAATAAAGCTTTCAGCTCACCTTTTGGCCATGCTCTCCTTTTTCACCTTTCTCACCACGAGGGCCTGGCTTCCCCTGCGAAAGACGACAAAAAGCTGAGTCTTTAACAGTGAAGAATCATGCAACAAGTACTCTAGGTGTGTTTGAGGCGACATACAGGTGGTCCAGGGAGACCAGGAGCTCCAGGGACATCAGAGGAACAAGTACAGGTGTACGCAGGGGCAGGGCAGCTTTCCTCATCTCTCTTACAGACATAACAATAAAGATATTAAGTGAGCAAATTTACACCGTCCTTATAAAGGTTCTCTCAATGTTGCACCACCACTTGGTAAAAAAAATCCTGACAGCTATATGATTTTTTGTGAAATAATAAGGGTTGAAGAAAGGCGAATGTAAATATTAGCACACTGACCACTCCAGGAAGGTCACAGCAGGTATCCTCTGAAGCCCACGTGGTGTTACAGACGATTTCAAAGGACTGCAGCTGAAACTGGAAGTGATGAAGAGCATGGAACAGACGTTGAATACAGGACAGAGGAACTGGTCCTCCAGAGTTTTTAAACGTATGTTCAGAGTGCATTAATAGGCTGAGCTAGAATTAATATCAAAGAATCTGAAATACCGGGGCTGAGCCGCTGTTAGGTCCTCGGGTCTTTACCAGTTTTCCCAGCATCTCAAATCCATCGGTGGGCAGGTTGCCTAGTGGACGGGCGGGCCTCTCACCCACGTGCTGACAGTCCACAGACAAGGACACACTCACCTGGCTAACAGAAAGGTGAACCTGCCAAATGGAAGAAAATGTGCTGTTTAGGCGTCTGAGGTCTAAGTCATCATATCTACTAACCCTAACGCTAACTAGCGCTAACTCTACCCCACACTTTGGGAGAGCAGCACCAAATATCAGTATCAAACTAAAACAAATGGCCAAATCCCAAATATCTCCTGAGATTATCTAAGATATAATACTACATGTTATTCAGAGCATTTTTGCTTTTGCATGTATTATCTGACATAGTTTAAAAGTATCATTATCACATCATAAATAATCTAAAAAGCTTCTGTGTTATTTACAGTAGGCAGTGTCATATGAGATGATCATAAAACTAATACTACCCCGAACTTTGGGAGAGCAACACCTGTATTATTTTGAGCAGCCAACAAATGAACAACATCATCAGCATTTTTCTGTCATTTTGGTTACATCGTCACCATGGAGTCAGTCTGCCGTGGCTCCAACTTGATTGTTAATTGTTTAACAAACACAATTGTTTTGTGTTTGTTGATGCTGTGGTGGTAAACTGGCACTGTTACACATTTGCCAAAGCCGCTTTTGGAAGATGTGTGCAGTGCACACATGTATATGCAAACACTGTCAGCCAGTAATAAGATAAGAGGAATACACATTGGGTTGGTTAGCACTGTTGCCTCACAGCAAGAAGGTCCTGAATTTGGAAGGCCGGAGCCTTTCTGCATGGAGTTTGCATGTCTCCCCGTGTCTTCCTCTCATAGTTTAATGAAATGCAGTGGGGTTAGGTTAATTGGTGATCTTAAATTGCCCATCGTTGGGGAAGTGTGTGTGCATGGTTATCTGTCTCCCAGCTACCATAGGTCACCTCTCAGCCAATGGTAGCTAGGATAGGCTCCAGTCCCCCCCGCGATCGCAAGGATGGATGGATGAAGCACATAATTACCACCATAAGAAGTGGGTTGCAGCTCCAGGTGCCGACTATGTTTGTAAGACCAAATCGGTGGACCACATTTACACAATTTCACTTGCTGATGGCTTTTACTAAAACACCTGCTCTTTTACTCTCAACTCTCCTGTGTCCCACTTTTTAAAGTATTTGGGCTCATATTGATTTAACTGAAAAGGCTTTTCCTTTTCTTTGCTATGTTTTGTCTTCAACTTCTGGTGACTAGATTACATTCATATGGAATTTATTTCATCTTTCCAGGGAAGGATTTCAAGGAAATTCCTACTAAATGAAAATCCTTCATCTTTCTCTGAGACTAGCTGAGAGTGTTTTACGTTCACCTTGTGAAAACTGCCATAGAACAGCCTGTGGACCTGCGGCTGGTCAAAGGTCAGCTCCTGCACTTCACCTCTGTAGTCCAGACTGAAGTATAACAAGTGCTTGGTGGTGGCTGCAAAAACACAAACACACAGGATAATATAGTCATCATTTGCTATTTCTTGTAAAAGCCACAATATTGAGATTATTCAGTTACATAGGAAGACCCATTACTTTTTCACATTTTCAATTTATGGCCTCTTTTCAAAATCAGTTCTGGAAGATTGCTGTGTGTCATGTCAGTCCACATGTGACGACCCTTCAAAGACAATGAAAGATCTGACCTAACCCAAAAAATCAGTTTTATCTTCACGTTTACATTTAAATGCTCCAAAAGACCAATTAATAATAATAATTCTACTAACAAGTACTGTATTTATTTTCTAAATAAACTGTGGTGCTGTGAAGAGAACTACATTGTTATCCAAAAACTATCTGAAATACCAGTATGACATGTTCCTTTATTAGTATGAACACGAGCAGGTGTTCTTACTTCTGTTTTAACAATGGTTATATAAAATCTTGACCGACTGCGTAAAAAAATTCTGGAGCCCTTTTTAAAAATAGACTGGAAATCACCGCCAGGGAGGGGAGTCTACAGAAACGTGTTCACTTCTGTTCTCTTTAATGACACCTGTTGTTGTTGTTAAAGAACAATGTAGAGGATTAAGGGAATGCAACAAGTCCAAAGACACGCTTGCAGTGGAGGAGGTGGGGAGGGGTGCAGACAGCGTTACTTACGGTCAACCACCACTCCCATCTTTGGCTGGAAGTCATTGTCCGTAAGCTGCCAGAGAGCAAAAGGCTCCCTGGGTGTATCCTGCAACATTCGGAAGGCGATGCTGATGGTGTGCTCTGGGGAGAAACCTGCAGGGTGGATAAACCTGGAAGGATGGCAAGACAGACCGCAAGATTCACTTTTTTCCATCACTGACCAAACACATTTGTGTGAAAGTTTCCTTTCCTTTCCATGCCTGAGCCTCACAAGCACAGCACAAAAAAGGACCATGTGACGTTAGGGTTGGCTTATGAAGTGAGACATGCTACAAAAAGTTTGAAAAGCTTTGCATTAGTGTATATATCAGTGAACTGGTGTTTACTCAAATAAAAATACAATCAAAAAGAAAAGGTGGAGGACTGAAATAAATTCTCACTTGGTGCTCTGTGTCAGTTGGACGTCTCTGTACAGAGTGTAGGTGGGGAGCGTGTTGAAGACAAAAGGCTCGGCTGCCACTCCCTCCACTGATGAGTGAGCTCTCTGAGTCAGACCAAAGGCTTCCATCATGTTGAACCCTAAACCAGCACAAACGTAACAGAAACACAGTGTGGTGTTTCCTTCAGGGAAAACTACTAAAGGTAGTTGGGTTTTTGTTTTTTTTAAGTTTCAATTTAATAAATAACTGTAAGGGAGGATAGCGTGTCTCACCTTTAACAATGCTGTTTCTGATGGTGACTTCAGGACACACTGCAACACAAGAGTGTGAAAGTAGGCAAAAGTACTGCTGTATGCTCAGGTTTTATTCAAAAACAGTGTGTACACACACCAGCTTCCTTAGAAATATTTCTTAGAAATAATATTCCTGTTATTGTTTACAATTTCAAGCACAAAAGTGATCTACATCATATTAAAAGGCTTTGCATATCAGCACCACAGTCATTAAAAAACGATGCCCATTCTCACTGGAGGTCAGCAGTTTCACCTGAATTTCTTTTTATACTAATCTTGAAGTTAATGTTTATTCGATAACTGCCATGCATCCATCCATCTTCTTCCGCTTATCCGGGGCCGGGTCGCGGGGGCAGCAGCCTAAGCACAATAATAACTGGCTGTTCAGATTATCAAATGGACTTTCCATGTGCAGTTGGGAGCCCATCCAAGGGAGGCAAATGAAAGAAAGTTTACCAGTATTGCATTCTATTGAATATTAGATCTTGAAACCATATATTATGAAAACCCGTTTATTTTTTATCAAAACAAAGTGATATAATTGGTAGAATACAGCATTATTTTTCTACCTGCCCCTTTCTCCCCTACACTGGTGAGACCAGTCGTCTCAAGAAAAAACAAAAGAAAAAAACAAAAAACACCAAACGTGGCGATTCGGGTGAGTGAGCTTCTCATGTTGGGCTGACAGATTAGTCTGTGCTCCACCTCCTTCCTCCTTTTATTCTGGTTTGTCATTCTTCACCTTTAATCTCACCTTTAAACATATTCTAGGTTAAATGTGTCCGCTTCTTCAAATTTTTTTTTCTTTTTGTTTTCGTATTTTCACCACAATCTACCTCAATACCGCAAATATATCAAAAAATATGGGAGCACGCTGGCTGTGAAATTGCTGGTGTGCACCTGTCTGTTTACAGTGATTCAGTCACTAACATGCAGCAGTAACAGTAACAGTGTCTAGTGCACATGGTCCGTGAATCCAGTGGTCATTTTGACAGCACCCTTATGACCTGTGCGCATACAGGTAAACGACAGCTTTGGTGGAACTTATTGCGGCACAGGACTGGAACATATTACTGGTGAGCTATTGCCTTTCAGCTGGATTTTTAGGCCCCGTTTACACATATATGTTTTCCCTTAAAAACATTTCCCCTTCGTTTGCGCCTTTCATTTACACACAAACGGAGATGTCGCCTCTGAAAACAATTCTTTCTAAAAACTCCGGCAAAAGTGGAGATTTTGGAAAACGATGTTTTCGCGTCGCAGTGTGGACTGCAAAAACGGAGGTTTTCGAAAACGATGACGCATTTTAGTCATGTGATGCAGTCATGTGACCTGAATTGGTCACATGACTAACTAAGATGGCGGACGGCACTGTACAGCAGTTGTTTTGTTTGCTCTCAATTTTGACAGCCCTATTAAAGATTAATATCAGTTTGTAAATGCTCCAGATAGCTTTTCTTCAAAGAAGACGGAATGTAAAGTAAATAAGTAAATAAACGGCAGACGGAAATGACGCAGGTCGGATCATCTTACGTTTCATGCATGCGTGGTACAGGAACGTAAGAGTTTTCAGTGTGGATGAACAACTCTTTGGAAACGACTGAAAACGATAGTGTGGACGCGGAGCGTTTTTAGACGAAAACACCATTTTCAAATTTATCCGGATTAGTGTAAACGTAGCCTTATTCATGCAAAGACAGAAACACACACACACACTTTGACTGGGGAATCTGCTGACCAACAACAATTCTGATCTTGTGTGTCAAATTCAGTCTGAGCCCAATATTTATTTCATGGGCTACTCAGAAGAAGATGAAGATAAAGTATACGTGGATCTAAAGATTTACCTTCGTTGTGGATAGGGTACATCCGGGGATGGATGGGAATTTGCGCTGGAGCTGCAGCTGTAACAACAAATGATTTATATAGAATAATTTATAAATATATTACTATTCATGTATAAATTGTGTATTAAATTAGCTTTTGTGTTTGCTGGCCAATGATCAGCTGTGTTTCTGAGAACATGTCAGACCTGTGGGATGGAGGATAGAGACTGCCGGTCCCTCTGCTGAGCCGAGAAGAGAGTGCACGCTGATGCGATACAGAGTCTCAGGTTCCAGTGCAGTGAAACAGTGGCTTCTGCTGGACTCACTGACAACTTCTTGCTTTGATTGCTTGTCTATACATACAGAGAGCACACACGCACGACACAGAGTAAATTGCCAGCAATCATTGTAGGTTCTGATACAACTAATAATTCGCATGCAATGCATATACAGTGGTGTGAAAAAGTGTTTGCCCCCTTCCTAATTTCCTATTTTTTTGTCTGTTTGTCACACTTATATGTTTCAGATCATTAAACAAATTTAAATATTA
>VVHJ01012457.1:5584-40746 GCA_015107715.1 Tylochromis polylepis
AACAATAAAGAAAAAAAAAAAAAAAAGGGGGGGGGGGGGGGACACAAAGAACCTCGTGATCCAACAACTGCACCTCTTGAGGCTGTCAGGAAGCCCCAGAGGGCAGCAGTTCAGTCGTGATGAGATAATAAACCATGTAATTGTGTGAAGGCTTAAAGAAGCTTTTCAAAGATTTCAATCTCCAGTTAAAGACTTCATTATTTAACTTGCTGTAAGGCCATAATAACATTGCAAAAAGCTGTCTGTGCTCCGTGGGGTCCAGCCTAAAATGAACACTTGCTTTTCTTTCCAGAGAAATCATTTCAAGCATGGTGAATTAACTGGTAAGAAGCCGTCACATATACGTGACAGCACAGTAGATACACACATGGGTTGGCTAGTACTGATATATACTAGTAGTGGTGTATATGTTGTCTGATTATTTATTTAAAAACGCCCCCATTTTCTGTGTGGAGTTTGCATGCTCTTCCTGTGTTTGTGTGGGTTCTCTCTGGCTTCATCCCACAGCCCAGAGACATGCACAGAGTGGGTTTGGGTTAACTGGTGATTCTAAATTTTCCATAGGTGTGAATGTGAGTGCGGTTGTCTGTCTTTCTGTGTTGGCCCTGCGACTGACTGACAGTCTGTCCAGGGTTTACCCTGCCTCTCGCCCTACAGTAGCTGGGATAGGGTCTAGCCCTCCGCCGTGATCCTGATAAGGATAAGCAGAAGAAAATGGATGGATGGAAACAGCTAATCTGACATCTTGTGGTGCGTTTACAGTGATGTTGATTGATGTGCATTATTCCTGCAGAGGAAAAATGAAATAGCTGTGGAGTTGCAAAAAAAAAAGAAAAAAGACTTAATTTATATAGCCCCATTTCACAAGTGTTATCTCAAAGGCTCTTGACATGATACTATAAAGATCTTCATATATTATAAAGAGAAAGCCAATGACTGCCTATGAGGATTCACTTGGGGACAGTGGAAAGGGAACTCAATCTCCCTTCACCAGGAATAAACTTCTGATGAAAGCAGACTCTGTGGGTTGGGATGAGAGGACAGAAATTGACAGAAATATATTCATCTGATTTTTTAAATGTAACTATAACATAGTGCATGAATAAAGGACACCAGTTCATTCAAATCAGCACATCTAGCATGTAAACAACAGCCCATTTATATGTTTTTGGCAGCACAGACTTGGTTTGAAGATTACATCATCTTTCATTCTTTGACAGTATTATTTCATGAGGAAATTAAGTTTGGAAGCAAATTAAAATATTTTGATGGGTGTCGGGTAAGTTTTATGTTTGTGCTGCCATAATTATCGGAGGTAGAGGTACAGCGTGCGCGTGTAAAAGCTGCCGTGTGACATTAACCCCGAATCGGGCTGTACGGCTACACGATGTAAGACAACGGAAATGGAAGCACGTTAGAGCACAATACAGTGTTCTGGTCTTTGAAACGTTAAACTTTATAAGCGGTTCCTTTATGTGAATCGGAAACACCGGCTATGGCTCTGGGCTCTCGAATTCAAAACTCCAGCGAGAGATTTTCATTCATTTTAAACTAGTCGCTCCAGCCCCTCCAGCCTTCGCTAATGACGTTAGACACAATTACACTCTCTTTAGCTTGTTAGCGTGCGAGACACCTAGCTGCCATAACTCAACTGACGTTAGCACCACGGCGTCCGTTTGTTCACAAAAACACAAGTGACCACCACACCGCTAGAAATACACGAAGGATTAAATGAACACAAGCTCTTCTACATTGACTCGTGATTCATGTTTCAGAAACGTCAGCTGCGTGTCTGCTAACTTACACTTCCATTCCAGGATGTGAACAGACACGACGGTCCGACACCTCTGGCTAACCTTACTAAGTCAGTTGGAATGCTGCTAAGCTAGCTAACGACAGCGGCAGCGGATGTACGATAGTACAGCCGTTACGATTTGATAGCTGTGTGTGTCACCTGCACACATGTAAGGTAAGCAGAAAAGTCCAACACTTACAGTTTGACAACATTCTCAACAACAGCTGCCATCTTGCTTCGATACGCTGGGAAAGTGGCTGCCGGGTAATGTGTGCCCTCTGTCAGGACTTGTAGGCAGATGGTCCAGGAAGGTGAAACACATTGCCCCCTACTGCTGGCCCTGTGCCATTGCAAGGGGTTTATTATTCCAAGCTGCAAATCATGTCAGTAATGTTTTAAATTACTTCCAAAGCTTCAAGTGCACAAAATGTAGTTCAGTGTTCTTTATTTACTCGTCAGCCACTTCGTTAGGTACAAATTCATTCAAATATCTAATCAGCCAGTCACATGGCAGCAACTCAATGCATTAAGGCATTTAGAAATGGTCAAGACAGCCAGCAGAAGTTTAATCTGAATATCAGAATGGACAAGAAAAGTGATTTAAGTGATGCTGAATGTGGCATGGTTGTCTGTCTGTCATCTGTAAGGTTTACTGGGAATGATCCCAAAAAGAAAAAATATTCAGTGAGTGGCAGTTCTCTGCATAAAAATGCCTTGTAGATGCTGGTGAGAGGTCAGAGGTGAATAGCCAGACTGACAGGAAGGCAATAGCAACTCAATTAACCACTCACTGCAAACAAGTTATGCAGAAGAGCATCTCTGAGTGTTGAATCTTGAAGCGGACTGGTTGCAGCAGCAGAAAACCACACAGTTTTTTTTTTTCTTGTCAGCTAAAAACAGGAAACTGAGGCTAACAATTTGCACAAACTCGTCAATGTCTCATGAGTCTTGATTTCTGTTGCGACATTTAGATGATAGGGTCAGAATTTGGCCTAAACAGCATGAAACATGATCGCGTCAAATGCAAACTGAGCATCATTTAAACACCACAGCCTGTTTGAGTATTGTTGCTGACCATGTCCATCCCTTTATGATCACAGTGTACCAGTCTTCTGTTGGCTGCTTCCAGCAGGATAAAACACCACATCATAAAGCTCAAGTCATCTCAAACTGTACTCACAAGGCCTCCACACCCACCAGATCTAAATCCAAGAGAGCACCTTTGGGATGTGGAGGAACAGGAGATTTACATCATGTATGTTCAGCTGACAAATCTGTAGCAACTGTGTGATGGTATGTCAACATGGACCAAAAACTCTAAAAATCTCTGAGGAATGTTTCCAGCATCTTGTGGAATCTGTGCCATGAACAATTAAGGCAGTTCTGAAGGGATCTAAGCCTTTGCTAGCAAGCTGTACCTAATAAAATGGCCAGTAGGTGCAGGTAGCAAATGAAAACAAAAGGAAAAGGTCTGTACATTTTAGAACCCTTACATCCTTTGTGTAGACAGGTAATTAGATTTGTGGTGATCAGATTTCAGGACTGTGAGCACAGGAATATTCTGAAAATAGGAAAACACCAGAGTGAATAATAAAAAAAAAACCCTCACAGTCACACTGGCATGGCTAACAGTAATTTTATTAATAACACCTGTGGCTTTACTAATGTGACAAGTCCTGCGTGTCTGCTGTGAAATAGACATGCTTACAGCTACACACAGCTGGTCAGCTAATTATCCAGGGCAGCTGAAAGCCTTAGTGTGAGTATTCATGGCCTTTTAATCATCCATCAAAGTACTTTTAATGTAATGATCTGTGATTGTGCTCACATTTAAAAATAAAAGGAAAATACAGTGGACCGCAAAACTACTAAGTGAACATTACTGTGCAAGTCAAACAGAAATGAGAAAAAAGAATTAGGCTTGGAGCTGAATGGTGTGACATGTGTAGCATTGAGGTTTGAGATTAGTTCTGATAACAGCAGAGTACAGTCTGCTGTCACTCCAACATAAATAACATTTATTCAAAGCAGTTATGTGGGGAAGCTGGGTGATAAAGTGACTGTCAGTTTTCATATTTCATAGAGGCAAAAAGGCCACAAAGGAACAGAAAGTGATTGTGCTTTTGTCGTAATTATACTAGTGAAATCCCTTTAATATGTTCATGGCTCAGTACCAAATCTATATCAAATACTTTTGGCTACAGGAAACAAAGCCACACCTAGAGTGGTTCAGTGGTCGGCACCATCACCACACAGCAACGAGGTTCCTTATTTAAACCCTGGTCGGGGAATTTGCATGTTCTCTCTGTGCCTACGTAGAGATCCTCTGGGTACTCTGGCTTCCTCTCACAGTCAGATTAATGTATGATTCTAATGTGAATAACATACTTAAAGTGTAGCAGATTAAGTACTGTATGAATGTAGAGTTTTTATTCCTTGAACCCAGCCTACCAAAAGCACAAATCTGTCTAAACAACCTGCAGTCACTGAAAAAGAAGGTTTTCACGGGACTGTGCATCTTCAGTGAAGCGTTATATTTGCAGAAAGTTGGAAAAAAGCTCCAAAATATTTCTGAAGGCCTCTAATCATTGATCCACATTAAAACTAATTTCCTACAAAAGAATGAAATTCAAGACTGTAACTCAAAGGTAACAGCAAAACAGCTGCAGAGATGTCTACAACTTGATGTTCATGTGTCTGCTGAAACAAATAACACTGAATAAGACACTGGAATGCCCAAAGCTTGTCAGGAAGCAGTCTATGGCCAGAAGCTTAGGAGATGGTTAATTGATGCAATGAGGAAACAAGAAAAACAACAGCTGAATGAAGAAATTGCTGTTACATGACCAGAAGATGTCTGTTAAATCAAGACATGCCGGAAATCAGTTAGTTGAAACTGTTTTGTAGAAGGAATGGTACAAAATTGACAAAAAGGAAAACTCAAAAGCAGCTGCACGACATGTCTGATGGAGGTTTTTGCTGCTAAAGTAGGATCTGTGAGTTGCTAAATTAGGCCTTCACTTAATTCATCCATGCAGGACTGTGAATGATAATCCTACATGTTCAATAAAGACAAAAAAAAAAAGGCATAAATGAGTTTAGTCAGACTGTGTTGTGACAAAAACTGTCAAACTTCCAACTCACAACGGTAACAGAAAATAATGTCTTTTTTTTTCTTAACATAAAAGACTCAACAGCATCATGTTCTTGATTAAACCATGTTTTATTATTCCTAATATTAGATGTAGATACACAAGTCAACAAACATTATCTTCAATTTGTAATGAAAATGCTCCACAGCACACTGACATCGTGTGGAAAGGTCTGATATCACAGACATGTACCTGAAAATGGACAGCAGTTATAATTTTTGCAATAAGTTGCATTAGTAACAGTAGTAGTAATAGTAACAACAGTAGCAATAATGATAATAATAGCAATTAATAATAGTAGTGGTATTAACAGCTCTGAATTACAGAGGAAGGAACAGACATTCGTCAAAAGTAATGAGAAATGAAGGTAGGTGGACAGGCTTATCAAATGCTGCAAGACAGACCACTGGATGAAAAAACACAAGCTCCCACTAGACAGCAAAGATCCTGCCTTCTTCTAAAAAAGGAAGCTCAAATTGTCACCAGTCTGTTTTCAATCATGTGTAATACTTAACAAGTTTTTTTCTTCTTCATTAAGTACTCCATCATTACAAATACTCTTAGAATCAAAATGTAACTCTTTGACATCAATAATACATACTTCCCATGTTCTGGTCGAAGCTCACCAGTAGCACAATGTTATTTGAAACGGATGCCATTTGCAACATCAAATCACAGCCAGCTAAGGACATTTCCACAAGACTGGTTTGCCAGGGTCATTCTGCATTAAATATACAGGGCAGTATTAATGTGTCAGTGTGTGAAAGAGAGAGAGCTTGTGTACAGTATGTCAAGTATGAGAAATATTTTTGCTTCACATGACCAATTTGGCCAAACTGGTTTGAATCATTCACATTCAAATGAGCTGATAAGAAAATACACTGTGTGGACCTTTGAACTTGGACTGCCTAATATCTGATGGAAGCTGTTCAGAGCGGTTGTCGCTGGGACAGCTCATCCACTGGGGGAAGGACTCCTCCATTCAAAACTGTGCACAATGTCTGCAAACTCCATTGGCTCGCTTATGTATGCAATGACTTTATTCACCTGGATCCCACATTGTAGTTCAGACTGAAACTAACTGGGAGCTCCGTCATACACTCAGGAATGCAAACTCTCGCAGTTAGAGACAAGGCAGGTTTGATAAGTTTGGACCGCGTGCTGTTAACTGAACCCAGTTCAGTAACCTCAGAGTGGATGTTCAGACACTACTCGGATTAGAGGATGTTCATTTGGGATTGGACAATAAGTGCAGCCTATTTAAACTTCCCGTTCTGTTGCGGCATTCCTATGAACTGACCACTCTTTCATGGAACAGTATACCCATCCAGGCAACAATCAGCTTTAAAAAGCTACTTTCAATATCAGTACAACACAAACAGTTACTTGCAGCTCGTTTGCTTTTACAGGAATCCATCAGATGTTTGTTTGTTAAACCGTTGCTGAATTTTTGCTGTTATAAGCAGCTAAATCACGCTTGGTTATAAGTAACTGACTATACCAGCCAATTAATATGAAGACAGAATGTCAGGCTGTGGTGTCTACATTCACATTATACCATAAATGCCCTCTTCATTTCAAAGTACAGTATGTGAGGAGATTAGCAAACCTAACGCCTATCATTTGTTTACATAATCTGTAGTAGGTCGCCATTTGATTTATGTCCACCGCCAACTGAATATTACTTGCTCTCCAATCATGAAGTCCAATCAATGAAGTGTACATTAACACGTGTAGATGGCATAGATTGGACACTTAGAAGTATAAACCTAGTTGAAATCATGCCACATATGCAAGAGTGCAAGGCTGATCAAAGAGAGTTGAGGACTTTCTTCTATTTCTGCGGTTGGGGCCAATCATATACCTGCATATATAATCCACTGACATACATGAGGTCATTGCCACAGGTCACTTTTTAAAAAAACTTTCGTATCTTTTTATAAAACTTCCTTGATGACTGAATCGTTTGGTGAGTTTGTAAAAAAAAAGAAGAAAAAAAAAGAAAGAGGGTTTAGTGTATTTGTAGTGGGTTCAAGTAAGGCTCAGGCTCATATCTCTTTGTGGTAAAGCACACAAAGCGCATTCCTCAGTGCCTATCCAGTCTCACCTTCACGCACCTCACTTCACCCATAAAGCCATCTGTCAACCGTCCTTCTGTCCTGCTCAGGTCCCTGTGCTTCAGTTTTTGTTTTATTTATCTATACACACTGCCCCCGTGCCTTCACATCAGTAGGTGGAGAACGGAAATAGATATCAGATGATTAAAACACAAATAACAATTGTCTCGAAGCTCATCGTTAGTGATGTCAGCTTAAGATATTTTAAAACCAAAAGAAAAGAAAGCTCTGGGAAATCATTTCAGTAATATTAATTTCTGTTTCTGCCCGGTTTTCCGATTCTGAATACCAAAAAGCAGCATCCATCTGGCCACACTTGATCAGAAAAAACATAAACATGCAAAGTCCACAGCACCACAACTCACACACACGCACCCACGCACGCACGCACACACATGCACACGCTAGAAAACTAATCTTCTCTGCTTTGTACAGAAAAAAAAAAGAAAGTTGAAAATCAAGCAGAAAAGATCACTCAAAAAGAAAGAATCAAGTACAGGCAAAATTAGAGATTAAAAAAAATAATAAAATAAAACCACTTATTAAATATATATATTATTTTTCCAAGGAAAATTGTGATCACTTACTGCACACTGCTAAAATTTAATGAGCTTTATTTTCCTGTCAAAACACCTCATAAACTGTCATTCCTAAAAAAAAAAAAGGAAAAAAAGGAAAAAACAAAACAATGAAAACAAAAAGATATAGTACATACAAGGGCAAGCCTGACATTCTCCACAAAACCAAATGTTTCTCTCAACAACATAAATCAAGATTATCTACCATCAAATTAGTCTTTGTCAAGCCAGCAATTGAAAAAGATAAATAGTAATAATGATATCAATAATAGTGAGATTAATAACATCAATACCAAGAACAGAAGAGGAGATGTAATGTGATCCTTCCTAATAGAGAGCAGTTAAAACTGGGGAAATGAAACCAAAATGCAGCAGAGTGGAAAAACCATCATCTTTTTTTTTTCTTTTTTCTTTTTTTTTTAGAGAAACAGTATCACAACAGGGTTAGCTAATCAAGACTCACTGAAGAGCAAATATTCCTACAGAGGAAGATTCAGTTTGCTAGACTGGAACTGTACCGGGACTGGCTCCCTGCTAATGCCATCCACCCCCGGTTCTGACTCAGACTAATGACCTCTGTTGGTCAAAACAGGGTGAGGGCTATGATTGTTGGGTGCAGTTAAAGTGAGGTGTGGACTGGATGAATAATAAAATAAGTGACACATAAAACCAGCAAAGAGAGACAGAATAAAAGAGAGAGAAAAAAAAAAACTTTTCTCAGCTACATGACGCAGCTGTTGACAGATTCCTCGGGGCCTGCACAGAGAGCAGTGTGTTTGTATGACCTGTTTGTACTTTCCTTTCTGTCTGCCTCAGTTTGTTGAAATTTTGACAAATTTAGTTCCCATCCAGGATTTTACAAATGTTTTATTTCTTCTTGCCAAAGAAGCTGAACCTCTTCTCACGATCCTTCTCTTTCCCCTCCTTGTTGCGCATGGTAACGCCTCCAGCTTCACCCGAGCTGGGCGAGATGGGAGGCATCGTCATGGCACGGCTGAGGGGCCGTGGACCTCCAGGCGAGTCTCCTGATCCTTTTGGAATGGAGCTAAGGATGGACTGAATCCAGGAGCTCATCTCCGCCTTTCAACACACAAAAGAGGTTGGTTATGTTTTATATTCCCTTAAATGTGTATTGATTGATTTGAGCAACATAAACCTGTTATGTACATCTCACCTCATCCTTTGCTTGGAACAGGTACTCTTTCCCATCCCCTAACCTGCAGTCACAGGGTTGAAAAGGTCAACACTTAGTCAGGGGTAAATTTAAAATCTAGTACACCAATCTTACCATTTCACTGTGGCCTTCAACTTTCAGACACTTTTCACGCTGTCCGTCTTCTCACCTGAGCTTGAATACATGTTTCCTCTTCTTATAGTCATGAGCTATTTCACACACAGCCTCTCCCAAGCTGATGGGAACCTCTCCATGGTATGGAATGCCATTGCTAGCGCTCTTGCCGTCTTTATAGAAACCAAGACTTCCTTTTCTTAGGACACAATACACATTCTGCCAGGACCTGTGGGAACAAATGAACAGGATCAAGAACACATAAAACACGAGTGAGATAAAAGGCTAAAGTTAAACAGTTCTACATACAGATTGATACTGCTAACTAAAGCCACGTCACCATTTGTGTGCATTTCTCCTTATAATGCACGTGACCAAGTCTTCTCATAGCAACGCTCACCTGCTAGCTGCCTTTTTGCTGTGAGACTCCATCTCCTGTTTTCGACAGAGCATCCCCTCCATGGTCTCTGGCTCCGAGTCTGCCGCGCCTCTGCTCGGTAAAGTGGCAGACGGATCGACGCGAGAAGATGCCAGTCCGCTGTCTCTGCCCGGTCCGTTCACCGACTCAGACTCTGAGCCCTGTGGTTAAAACCAGGACGTGAATGGTGGTGAGGGGGGAAAAAAGAAAATCACAGCTGGACAGAAGTGGTGATTAGCAAAGCAGCCATTCATAGCCATACACGAAAAAGCCATGATGACATCTGCTTTGATAGCACTGTATGATTACCTGAGATAACAGCATAGTGAAGGTTCAGGAGGTCTACATAATCACACAGCATTCTGACATTGCACAGACAGATTATAGTCGCTCTTATGGGTAAAACATACAATTAATATAACCAAGCATACAGGAAACAGGCATGCTACACTAGACTAGATTTTAATATAATTTAAATGCTCCAAAGAGACCTAAAATCCAACTTGTGAATACATTTAAATATTATTCTGATGCTAATCTTAGCTTCTTCGGTCAAATCAAAAATATAAATGAATAATTCTACACAAACGCTCAATTACAGTTCACCTCTGAGACTGGAGATGTTGAGATCTTAGAGATAAAGCCACAACACTTGACCTGCAGTAATTTATCCTTAAAAAACATCCACAGACAACAGGATTTCATTTCTGGTACTGCGACTATAGTAGGTAACGGAAACTCTGGGCACCTTTCGTGTCACATACTTTTCTACAAAGGATTCTCATGTGACTCCATCAAAAGACTGACACTCAAAGGCGACTCACACACATGGATAAAGACCAAAACAAACTACATATAAATTAGCTTTGAACAGCTACATTTATCACCACATTTACTTTGGGCTCCACATTTACAGTCACTCCTGTCCTGGTCAATATGAGCACATATATACATATATATACAAAACAGCATATTTGATCCATGAAAATAGTGTGTTCATGAATCTGCATCATGCCTTTAAACAGCAATGGGCCTCATTAATGATAGCTGTAGCTCATGAATAAATAAAGCGATGGTTGCATCTGTGACAGAGAGCAATGGCTTCTCAGTAGAAGGAAAAAGGCACTGCAGTTGACCAGGAGCTGAGCGGAGGCTGTGAAGGGGACGAGGGGTAGCTACAAAGCTGACCGTGGCTTGGTACTCACACGCTCCTGCTGCTTTGGCTTACACACACGTTTAGGCTCTGATTTCTTTCCCACTGACAACGATAGCGATAATGACTGCTGACAAAAACGCAATAAGAAATTGTTAAGAAGTCTGGGGCAAAAAGATGAACGTCAGGATATGGCTTGCACTTCTAGAACTGCAGAAACACAGAAATGGTTCTCGTTCATTTGGTGATTCTTCTCTGTAATATCAGTTGCAGAGGTTTGCAACAGTGCTACCCACAAGCAGGCAATCCATCACCTCTGACACATGAAGACACCAGGTACTTCTTTTCATCTGCCACTGAAGAGAATCACTCATATAACATGTATGAATTTAAAGTATAAAACAGTTTTCTTTCCAGAACCTAACCCAAAGAGTGGCTCCATATAATAAACACATTTGTCAAACAAAACACAACTGCTTGCTAATATAAAGAAATGGCTAATATAAAGCTTGGAATTACACTTCATAAATTAGATCAAACTGTCTGATGGATATGAATTTTAATGACCTATCTAATAATGTGGGAGATGAAGGAAGACAACATGGTGGACTACATGTTAAATTATGCTGGAAACTTGGTAAAATCAATGAAGCACTTGAAGCATATATTATATATATATACACACACACACACACACACACACACACACACACAAAACGTATCTTACTTGTGATGTGTCATTGTCACTGTGTACTCCGTTCACTGACACTGACTGATTGAGTGTGGTCTGGTCCAGACTGGTTCTGTGTTACAGAGGAAAAGAAAGCATGTTAATTTTTCTCTCATAGTGTGTTTTTGCTTTACACAAACACTGTTGTGCTCTACCCTAACTTCTCTTTGGTGTACCTGGCTGCAGAATCATGTGGTTGACTTTCTGTCTCAGACTGTGGCACTTCTTCCACTGGTGGAGGAGTAGGAGGTCGCCGTGCTCTCTCCTCTTCCTCCTGCCTCCTCTGAATTTCTTGCTCTTCAAGCTAAACAGTGGAAAACCATTAGCCATTTTTCAGTGCAATACCCAGGGAGTCAAGTTTCTATTGTCTAAATTATAGATGATGCGGGATGTACTTATAACCTACACATCCTGCATCTACCAGTGTACTCCGGAACAAGCCAAATCTCTCTACTTACTGTAGTGAGCTTCTCCAGCTGCACGAAGCGCTCTTCCCAAGCTGTGGCAAGTTTCTCAAAGGCTTCATGGCGCTTAATTAGGCTCTCTACTTCATCCACATTTGAGCCCAACTCTGCTGCGCGCACCAGAGGTTCTTGTCCTGCTAACCACGACTCTGCCACATAAGCATCACGTCCGAACTGCAACACCTCCAACACTGAGATGAAGATGACCGAAGGCCACAATACAGAGAGAAAAACAAAGAAAACAGAGAGGATGAGAAAAAAAAAAGAATTATAATTCAATGTACAATGCTGCAGTTGCATGAAGAGACCTTTAAACCTGAGGTACCGGTTTGCATGTTATCTACTATCTCTTGCCTGTAGCGACACGTCTACAACACCATGCACTTTTGCCATGGCTCTGTTAGCCTAAATGCACCCATATGCAGTCCAAAAATGTGAAGCATGCATACCAATTTGTAAATGGTCCATCTTGTCTTGCCATTTTTTGTTGATCTTATCTCTTTTTTCCTGGAGTTGAGACAGTTTTTCTCGGATCTGTGAATCAAACAGGTTCTTAGAAGACTGAGCACTTTAAGTGGATATCAGTTCCTGAGTCAACATGTTTTTGTTTTGTTTTTTGTAAATACACACTGTTCTCTCTGAAGAGAACCGTAAATGTGACCCACTGCAAAATACCTCATCAGATGCATAGTGGTTTTTGTTGATCAAAGTATTTCCCATCTCAATACAAGCAGTGAAGCTGTCTGTCCTAGCGTCAATCTCTGATTTGATGTCTTGATGATTGGCAATTACCAACCCTGCAGAAGATACATCCCTGAAAAAATACAGGAGATAGGAGAGGCAGTTATATACGAATAAACAAGTTATTGTTGAAGTTATTTTACATCAAGTGGAAATTTAAGCAGAAAATGACACTCACCTTGGGCTGTCATGTGCATCAATCTGCAGGTTCCCGCCATCCATCCAGAGCATGAGGTCTCGCACCATGTTGAAGAAGCGGAATTTCTCCACGGTGTCCAGCAGGAGGAGCCTGCGAGCCTCACCAGCCTCGAGCAGGCCCTCCCAGGCAGAAGTCACAGCATGTTCGCTTCTGTGAATGTCATCGGCTTTCTCACCAGCGTAGGCCTTCTGTAGACGTGCAGCATCATCCTGCACTTGATTCACCTAGGAGTTCAAAGGAGTAGAGGGATATTTGGTCTTGTATTCACATATTAGTTTCACCATCTAAAATGAGATCACTTTGTCAAGTGATAACTGACCTGTCCGCTGAGGGCCTGGATGTCATGTTCAAAAGCGGTGTGCTGTCTGTGCAGATGCTGGACAGTGTTGAGGTCACGGCCAAGTTCAGAAGGCAGTGCTTCCCTCTTCTCCTTAACACGTCCAAGCACCTCCATGGCATCTTGATGGAAGCGGTGCAGCTCATAAGAGGCTGCCAACATTTGCGTGCGTGTGTCAATCAGCTCCAGCAGGTCAGCCCAAGCCTCGTTTAAACCGTCTTTCCATTCAGCAACACTGGCATTCTCAGGATGACCCGACTCGATCAGATCATCTGCAAGCCCATTTACACCATCCACACGCTCTTGGCCGATAGTGCTGGTGTCACGAGCAAACTCCCGGAACTTGTCCCTCAGCATCTGTACAAAGAAAAAAAAAAAAAAAACAGGGCAAAAGGGAGCAACATAATTAATTCAGCTAAATCTCTTTGAGCTTTCATGTCTCCAAAGTATGCTACTGAGAAGAAGAAAAAAAACTCACTGTGACATGTTCATAGTCCTGTCCTAGTTCATGGGAGCCAGCAACCACCTCTCTCTCAGCAATCCACTGTTCCAGGTCATCCACCTCCCGCTTCAGCTGGGTCAGCCTGAGCCTCTCCTGAAGCCGTCCCCGACGCTCCTCGGCAAGATCCTTCAGGCCTGCGTACAGCTTGTCAACTTGGGCTTGTCGTAAGGTGATTCTTTCACTGTTTAATTGAAAATGAGAGCGATGTGGTTATGGGTGTCCAGTTCTATTTATAGAAGGTGCCACATCTGAAAATGTTCACAACGTCTTGTGCTCTCACCTCTCTGGGTGTTCATTGTTGACCATGAGACGACTGCTGTTGGCCAGTTGGTGGATGGTTTGGGCGTAGTCTTCAAGCGCCTGTTCAAGGATCTGGTGCTTCTTGACCATTACTAGAGCACTTTGCTCATCCTGAGAGAAAAGAAAAAATTATCGACTTTCTTCAAGCACAAGATGGAGAAAAAAAAAGCTGCATTAAAAGCAATTCTATCTCACTTTACACTAGCTTACCTTGGCTTTTTCTTCTGACATCATGTGCAACTCTTGCTCTCCCATCCAGGCCTCTGCCTCAGCAGCATCGGCATAGAACTGCTGGGCGCGATTAGCCTCTATTAGACGGGCATGGCGCTTGTCTGTTTCGGCGATCAGCTGGTCCCAAAGGTTCTGCAGTTCAACTAGGCGATCCTCCAGAACAGACTGTCGTTCACCATCTACCTGGGTCTGAGTCTTGCCTCGTCTGTGGATGTCATCGATGCGAGGCTGATGGCCTTGGATCTCCTTCTGCAAAGTCTGATTCACAACCAGAGACAATATTCAACTTTCTTGGTTGGCTAACATTTCCTACTCTTCAAAATCTCTCTAGACTCAGTGAAAGTGTCTGTTTAAAGTATTTAGATTCTTGCATGTCAAAGTTTATGAATGACCCAGATTGGAACTTGATTACCCATAAAATGATGTCTTATCTCTATGACGGTGGTCAGTGTGTTCAATAAAGACATAAAAATACATCTGTCTTTGTATTGAAAATTTATTCAGGCTGTTCTCGACTATGACTGTTACTTAGATGAAAATGAGACCAGATTTTATGAGTAATCAATACCATTAAAACCTTTGTCCTTCTTTAAGCTACTGACAATGCAACACCTAAAAATAATGCTGATATTTTGTAACTTTGTCATGATATATATGGAAAAAGCTGTAACTTTACCTGGTTCTTCTTGATTAGCAGCTGTACAGTGGGCAGGTCTTTTCCATGGTCTGTGGAGGTTGCTAGGGGCATCCTTTCTGTCACCCACAGCTGAGAGGCAAACATTGATTATTAAAATATCTGAACATCTGGCAAAACAGGATATATTTTTTCAGAAACTGTTTATTTCATTGATGGAATCAACAAGGTTATCCCACTCACAATTTCATCCTCCAGGTCTCTGTTGAACTGATGTGCTTCTTTGGAGGCGAGCAGCTGCTGTCTCCTGAGGTTGAGCGGGTCCTGGAGGCTGGCGAAGCTGTCAGTGACACGCCTTTGCTGACCATCTACCTCAGCCAGTCCGGCATCTTCCTGGGACAGAGCCAGAGCCTGAGACTTCAGGGCCTGCACCTCCTTCTCTCTGACCTCCATTTGATGCTCCAGCATCTACACAGAGACAACACAAACATTAAAGAAACAAATGTGTAACATTTAGTTCCACTAAGCAAACATGGCTACTTGCACCACATTAATTTAGCCAGGTCAGACTCTGATTATATGTAATATTGAACATGTTTAAAAAGTGAGACTTTTATCGCCCCTTTTAAAAATGTATTTGTAAGACTAATTTTGACAGTGCTTTTTTTGCACCATGTAGTGTACCTGGTGCTTCTTGAGGAGGATGTTGACACTGGTCAGATCTTTTCCATAGTCATCACTTTGCAGCTGACTTTCAAGGTTTTTCAGCCAAACATCTAGAGCGGAGCAGCTCTGTGTGAAGAGCTCTGCTCTGTTAGCATCAAATAAGCACTGAGCCTTTGTGCGAGTTGTGCCCTCCAGCTCCTCCCACTGACGCTGCAGGTCCGCCAGGGTCTGCTGGACGACAGGTTTCAGCTCAGGCTTCTCAACAACCAGTGCCTGACCCTCCTGTTAGAGATGAGACACAATAACAAGTTTGAACGTTATTAAATCTCCTATTTGGTCAAAGTCAGTGCCATTTTCCAGTTTCTCTAAAGTAAAGGTAAATAAATGAATTCAATTAGATCAACGGGATATAATGATATGGATGTTATGATTATATATTTACTGATTAAACTGGCCACACCTTATCAATTTTGTCTAGCCAGTCTTTGTTGGAGGCCAGCTCTGCCATGAAGGCCTGGTGTTTCTGCCACTTGCTGTGAAGATTTCTGGCCTCATCATAAGACATGTCCTGAGCTGTCAGCATCTTCTCATTGATCCACAAGGTGAGCTATGGAAAAGACAATAGCATAATAGAAGTTTCACTTTTAATGTAAATTTCAAGATACAATAGTTTGCACTAGTATTCAACTAAGACATATTCTTACCTCTTGTCCATCTTGGAGGAAGTGCTGAAGTTCCCGGTTATCCTTAAGCTTGGTCAGCAGTTCATTTGCAGCTTCTTTATTCTTAAGATGTCTGGAGAAAATAAACGAGAAAAAATGTTTAGCCTTCAAACATCTAATTAAAAATGTAAACAATAAAAAGTTATATAAATATCAGTTTTTTCTTCCTTCTTTTACTCTAACCTTTCCTGGATTGAATCAACTTTTTCCTGGATCTTATCAGAGTTTGCATTAGAGTCATTAATGAGGCGCCTTCCAGCTTCCACCACACCAGTTATTTTCTCTTCACTGGCCTCTGTGGTGGTGAGGAAATCCTCATGCTTCTTAATGGCCTCCTCTGCTGCCTGAAGACTGGTGGGCATCTCTGTGTGGGACAGCACGTACTCCTACACAGAGATGGACAGAAGGAATGTTAAACATCGTTTCATATGCAGTTTTCATGGGCAATTATCTAATTCCAGTGATTTTTCTTTTTTTTTTCTTTTTTTTTAAGGTCTTTTTTCCAAGTTTATTTATTCATACAACAGAGTAAGAATAAGACATTTAAAAACGTGTGAACTGGTAAAGAAGAATTTTTCACCAATAGAATATCGGATCTATTTTCTCTGAAATGTGTAGTTATTTGCTTTGCACCAATAAGGCAAAATGTTGTTATTTCAGTGAAGCCACAGCTCATTGGCGAAGAGTATTTTCCTAACCTGGCTGTTTAGGAAGGCCTCTGCCTGCTTTGCATCTCTCAGGAAAGTCTGGAAGTCGAAGGCTTGGGCCAACAGGCTGTGCCGATTCTCCCACATGCGCCGCAACTCATGCCAGCCAGTGTCCAATGCCTGGAGCCTCTGGGCCAAAAACATGTGCTGGGCATCTGTCTGACCTTGGGTGACCTCCTCACCAACCGCACGCATCTTTTCATAGTCCTCCTTATAGTTATCCACCTCGTTCTTGATGCTCTCATGCTGGGCTAGCAAACTCTCAGCCTCAGGCAGAGAAGTGGGAATGTCCTCTGAGGCCACGGCTGTCTGGGTGCGGGACAGCCAGGACTGGAAGTCATCCAAATCCCTAAGGAAACCTTGTAGCTTGCTAGCTTCCCCCAGTGACTCTTCCCGTCGCTTCATGGTAGCATTCAATTCCTCCCACACCTCCTGAATCTCTGCCAAGCGTCCCTGGATCTCTCCTGCTTGATCTGGATGCTCCTTGGCCAACTTTTCTGCCTCATTTCTCAAGTCATCTAATTTTCCCTGAAAAGATAAAGAAAAAAAGTTTTAAACTGCATAAATTATAATAAAATACCTCATCACAAAACCCTAAATAATACTATATTCATTGTGCCTTGTTTCACTTGTGTTCTGGTCCCATCCTCTACCCATTACATTTACACCTCCCATACCTGGATAGCCTCAAGGTCCCTCTCCATGCCAGTGAGTTTGCGTTGTAGTGCCATCACTCCTGCCAAGTCATTGCCAAGACTCTGAGTAGATTCAATGACTTTGGTCTTTTCCTTCATCCAAGTCTGGATCTCATTACACTCGAGGTGGTAGTTCTGGATGTTGAGGGCCGACTCAAGATCTTGTTTCTTTTGTCCAGCCAGTTGCTGAAACTCCTTCCATCTAGAGACAACACAGTACGCCAGGCTTAAAATGCTACCTTCACGCCTTTTAAATAATACACATTCCTGAGCAGAAATGGGGTTACAATAATTCATAAATGTAGCTCTGACCTGTTTTTTAGTTGGTCTGTTGTCTGATGGATTTGGTCTTTGTTACAGTTGTCTGAGCTCAGCAGCTGCTCTGCCACCTGGTTCACATCAGTGACACGGGTTCCTAGGTTGTTCATCTCAGGTTCCAGTGTCTCAAATCTATATCCATAAATAAATAAAACACCATGTTTAATTCACTCATTCTATCTAATTATAGACATTTCTATACATTATAGATTTAAAAACACTGACTGTATACTTTTAAGATTAGAGCTTAGATTAGTATAATGTACAGTTTTCATCTTTGCTTTATGTCATCAACATTAATTCCTGCGTTCACATGTAATTGATTTTTTTTCCTGTCATTTCACAACTATAAGTGTCAGCTTTAGCCTTTCAAAACATGAAAAGACTTTGAAGAAAAAGAATTAATCCGTCATCATGTTTGGCATTTTTCTCTTCCCCTCACCCACAGACTCACCTTTGTTGTACGACCTCCAAGTCCTCCAGCTTTGTAGGGATCTCCATGCCATGTAACCACTGCTCCTTTTCCTCCACCCAGAGCTGACAGGCACCAGCTTCACTGAACATGCGGTAGAGGGCCAGGGCACCTTCCAGAGCCTGGCGTCGAGCTGCTGACAGGGTCTCCAGTTCTTCATAACGTTGTTCAATAGCAGGCAGACGACCATCCACCTACAGTCAGCAATAAGCAGTAATTTAGTACTACAAACAGCATGCAATCATTGAAGAAGTATGAAAAAGAAAGCACACATACTTCAGGGTAATGTACATAGGCCTGTGGCAGTGCTTGGGCCTGCTCGTGCAGGGAGTCGATTAGGGGGTGGTGACTCTGGATCTCCTCTTCTATCTCCCTCTGCTTGCGAGCTAGAGTTTGGGTAGAGAACTCATCGTGGCCCACCTCCTGACTGGATACCTGTCTAAGTGTCTCCATGATCCATGCCTCCATGTCACTGGCATCTGTTTGAAACTGGTGCAGGGCCACGGCTTCCTTAAGGCTCTGTTCTCTTTGCTTAGTTGTCTGAGAAGCATCAAGAATAAGAACATTATGAGTAAAAATGCAATATTTGAAGAAAGTACCTTAGAATTGATGATGAACATTTACCTCCTCCAGATGGGCCCACTGTCCACGGATGTCTTGAATCCTCTCAGTTACTTCTGAAGCTCCAAAATGCCCTTCTTTAACCAGCTCTTCTCCAGCAGCAATGCTGTTACTCAGGGGGCCATAGCGGGCTGCCATCTCATCCCTGAAAGCCTCATGTTTACTGAGTAGGTGAAGGGCAGAAGTAAGGTCACGGCCACAGTCTCCACTAGCCAGGATCTGTTCCTGCTCTCGGATCCAGGCTGCCTCCTCTCCGAGATCCCACAGGAACTGCCACAGACGCCGTGAGTCCTCTAGGCGCTCTCTGCGATTTGCAGCAAGCTGACCAAGTTCTTCATAGGCTTGACCCAGCAGCTCAACCTTCTCACTAACTAATCCAGGCTCACAAGGTTTATAGGCTTGCAATTAAAAAAGGCAGGAATACACAGAATTTAAATAGTGTGCACAAAGGGTCAGACTAAAATGCATACTCTACACACAAAATGTACAAGACCATTTTTGAAGACTTACCCTGCTCATGGGAAGTGAAGCGGTTTGCAGCTCCTTGCACTGCTTTGATCCTCTCTGCCTGAGCAGAAATATCAGCCTCTACCAGAGTGTGTTTTTGCAGTAGGTCTAACACATCATGCAAATGTTTTCCGCTGTCCTGAGACTGCAGACGACCCTGAAAACAGAAAGCACAGTCCAGTAGAATAATTTGCCTGTTTTAACTTATGAAAATTGACATTTAACTAAATATATATTCAGTCGATTCTCTTTTAACTTGCCATAACATAAATGTCATTTTTAAATAAAAAAGGCTAATAAATGATTAGTGCTTGGTGACTTCTCACATATTGGGTCACAAAGTACTGAGGAAACTTTACATTCACCAAAGTTAGGCTGTGAGAGATTCCATACAAACACATCACTCAGAGCTACAGACAACTCACATCTAAGTAGCTGAGATTTTATACTACCCCACTCTTCCAGTCACTTATAATATCCTTAAAGGGTCAGGTTGGTCCAAAATTATATCTACATATTTTATCTCTGGCCTTCAGTGCCATTTATATCCATTTAAATCTGCAAAACCTGTGAATAATTTCATGTTAGAATTACTTTACGTTTTACCAACCATAATCTCTCTGGAGAAGAAAGCATCCATTTATCAAAGATAAGAGGATGATGCTAGTGACAGCATGACAGAATTTAAGCAGCTGAGCTGTAAGGTTAGCTAGCTGCACATATGTAGACAGTACAAAGAAAACGGTTCCTACATGAAACTGCTATTCCCATTTCTACTGCCATCCATGGAAGTCAGGTTTTGGTCAGTTTGGATTATACAGTATAAATTACATAAGCATAAATGATACTTCACAGCTATTTAAACCAAACAAGAGGTCTGATATAATGGCAACCCAAAGGTAAATGTTGTGTCAGTGGCAATCAGGCATTACTCGCCTGATACTGGCCATTGGCCAATCAAAATGTCAGCACATTTAAGATAACTCTTTATTGTCATTGCACAGTCATACTTAGTACAATAGTACAATGAAACTGGAAAACACAGAAGAAAGGCGTGTACTTCTAGTCACTACCTCAGTCGACCTCAGTAAAGCCAGCAAAGAAAGGTAACACCAATCAAGCTAGGCCTGCACAAAGCTAATTACTGCTGTAAAGTGCTGACACTAAAGCTGTCAGGGACAAACGTGAAAAACAATTATGTTAATTGAGGATTAGGAAACTCATTTTTGCTAATTAAAAGCTCAAGAGAATGCAGGAATCAAAGCAGCGATTCAACACAAAGCGCAGTCAAATTTGTGTAAGCTTGTGTTTCTTTGTGGTAGTTTTACCTTTTCATCTGCCATCCAGTCCATGATGTAACGCATCTCCTGAAACAGCCTCTGTAGGTCACGGTGGGCATTCAGACGCTCTCTGCGTGCAGCCAGAAGCTCTTTTAAGTATTCCCAGAGTCGAAGCACATTGTCCCTTCGTGCGAGTATGCGCCGCACATCATGATATCCCTCTGCCTCCAGCTCTTTGGCGACAGCCTCCACTGCAGCCACACGCTCCCAGTATGCCCCAATGTCTGTCTCAATTGCCTCGTGTTTACGGGTGGCAGCTTCCACTGCTCCCAGGTCAGTTCCAAAATTATCCTAATAACAAAGAAAAAGAAGCCTATGATTGTAAATCTATTTACTGCGTTCAAATCAGGAATCCAAATGGAAGTGGAGCTTCACTTGTCTGTTTTTTTGTTTTTGTTTGTTTTTTATTTACCTGAGACACCAGTCTCTGGTTCTCGCTCAGCCATGTCTCCCGCATAGCGGCTTTCCGGTCAAAACGAGCAGCGAGCATCTCCAGTTTCTCCTGGCGAATCAACTCATTTCTCAGTGCCAGCTCACGTTCATGTTCTGCCTTTTCCAGTCGTTCCCATGCCTGCCATGCAAATGAAACACAGGAAGTCGGTATCATCCAGAATCTACGAAACGAGCATTGAGTTTCCAGTTTTGTATGATGCGGTCTAACAAAACCTTAGGGAGAACATGAAATTTTTTCTAAAAGCAGACATTCTGCTTATTAAACACCAATAGCGTCACATTATGAAACATTGTTTTCACTTTTCTAGATGGAAGGCTGTACTTGCCTTTTCTAGAATAAGCCATACCTTATTGATGTCAGAAATGAGTTTTCCCTCTCTTGGCATGTAAACTTTCTGATTGTTTGCTCTCATCTTGCTTTGGATAGTAAAAAGAAGAACCTCCAAGTTTCCTTTCTCTGTAAATCTGAGGAGATGAGACACTGGTAGTTAACATACTGCATAGCTTCACCATTTTGGATTATAATTGATAACAAGCATTGACTCATTCACTTAACCCAGCTGACACTCACTTGGGAGGTTTCTCCACAGTCCTGTAGGAGTTAAAAGCTTGGAGCTGGTTCTGTACAGCACTCAGAGAGTTAGCTAGCTGCCGATCATTGAGTGTCACTATGGTCTGCTCGATCCACTGCAGCAGCTCAGAGGCCAGGGTCTCATACTTCTCTATCAGCTGGTCAGCCTCAATAGCATAGTCAAGCACCTGAAGTGCAGAGAAATATATTATTTGAACCGGGGACATAAACTCAGTGTACATGTACTCACTTTCACTCACATAAATGTATACACACAAAACTAACCTTGCCAATTCTTTTGCCCTCCACTGCCAGGGCTTTCATCTTGGAGAAGTAATGATAGTAAGTTGCCACATAGGTAATTATAGACTTTTCATCAGGCTGATCCACATTGACATCTTAAAAAAAAAAATAATAATAATATGGTTAATATGAATATTTACATGGTTAGGTTTGGCTCTCAAAATACTCTGAATAAAGTGTGGGAAAGTGTTTATATCTTTAAACATGCTTTTTGTTATGTCACTGTAGCTGACTTGCTACAGTGATGCAGTGTTGTCTAATCTAAAATTAATTGCAGTAATCCACTATAGCCAAACTCTCGCCGATCTGTTTCAGGCAACAGCTTAGTGCCTTAGCAGACAGATCAGGCCATCAATGTGACTTACAAGAGTGCTTTTCTTTTTGTTGAGGCTTTAAACACTCACCTTCTGGGTCCAGCAGCTTGGTAAGCCCCAGTTCCTTCTCAGCCACATTGAAAGCATTTTGGAGATTGTAGTGAGCGTTGGACCTCTTCAAGTTGTCAAACTCAATCAGGTCGGGTCTGCAGAGGATTGGAAACAATTGTGACTTTAATGAGAAGGGATTACAGAAGGGAGCAAGGTGCAAGCAAATAAGAATATCGGGCTGACTTATTGCAACTTCTTGTAGTACAGAAGAAAATGTTTTCAATCCAGGGTGCATAAAATGTTCCTCTAGAACTGGATAAAGTCATCTGCATGAAAAAAGGACTCTGATCATGGAAAAAAACCACACCTGCAAACTACTGCTTATTCTTAGGCCGAATGATGCTTTCATTTAAGGTTGCTAAGGTTGGTGGTAGAAAAGTATGAAAGTGGTTTGGGTGATTATATTTTATTAAAACCTCCCTGACATTATAGCATGAATGCATTCACAAAAAAATAAAATGAGGACAAAAAGGACTAAGCATATTGTAATTTCTTGCATGATGATGTAAACAACAGACAGCTTAGTGGTTCGCATAACTATCCTACAGCTCACTAACTGCTCTGAAAGGGATGTTGGCTTTCATCTATCAAGTATCATCCTCACAGTATGTAATCATTGTGAGGAACATGTGAGTCATATGTGTTTAGGCTACACCTTCGGCTTCTATTTTACAGCTCCATTTAAATGTTAGCTATTCATGACAGAGTTATCAGCAGAGTGTGCAACTGGGGTATAAGTATGGCTCTTAATAGAGAATAAGTGGGTTATAATTTCTGTGATCTAGGTCATCTTACTCCCTATTTATTTTCATCCTTTCAGGCATACTGCAGACTGAAGAATGGGAGGAGCAAGTGAAGACCTAAATAGAAAAGGGGATAAAAACACCCCAGAGATGGGAAATGGTACTGCGACAGGTGCTCCTCATTACGAAGCGAATGAAAATCATTAAAATACAAGACTCCCTTTTGATTTGGAGGATGACTAAGTTATCTAAAATCCTCAAAGTAAGAAACAAAAACTGCAATTATACTGAATAAGTTAATGCATAAAAAGGGCTGCTTCTACTGTAGCTGGTATCAATGATGTGAAATACATGAAGAAGTCAATGACCTGTGTTTGTGCACGATGGCATTGAACGCAAGACCATCTCTCCAACTGGTAGTGAAGTTGTGGATGTTGACATTTGGGTATCTGAAAAGGGCAGATAAGAATTCATTAATCATTAGCTCAACAAAGAAAGATTCTCCCTGAGGCAACAACATAAATGGTGAAACAGTATAAAATGAAAAAACTGAAGAGTAATCATCCCCTGTGATTAAGCTCCCCTTCCATTTCTCTTTTACTGCTCCTTTCTTACCCGGCAGTTTTCATTTGGCACCAAAGCAGCAGGGCATCTTTAGCTGATTTCTTCTCCTTGTTGTCCTCAGTTTCCACACTGATGTCTTGAATCTGTAAGTATGGTATACATTCAGTCAGGTCGGAGCTTCAATAATAATTGGCCTTCAGATATTATTGCAGTAGTGGTTTGCATAACATTTAAGGAAGTCCAGTAACAACATTAAGTTCATAACTAAAATAATGGCATGAAGAATTACTTCGTAAAATGTTAACTTTTAATAATTTAATTATATGAAAGTTTGTCTGGGGATGGCTATATCCAGGGACCTGACATCCCAAAGCCCAAGTTCAGCAACATGGTGACTGAGGTGAGAGGGGAAATCAGTAGAGCTCATCACAGCTACTTTATATATTACCTGGAAGCGAAGGATGATGGTCCAGATGAGACCCAGGGTGAGACGGTGATTCCCATCCACAATGTCATGTGATCCCATATTTTCCAGATGGACTTTTTGCTCCTTAAGAAACTGTAGGGCTTTGTCAACATTTTCAAGGCAGTGGATACGCATGCGGCCCTTAGTAGGTTTTGGCTATGGGAAGCAGCAGAAAAATAAAAGTTGACATAGGTTGACAGTGTTGAAGAAGGAAGGGGTTGGCAGGAGTTCAGAAAGAGAAAAACAAGTAGGAGCAAAAGAAGTAAATCACACAAAAACATTAAAAAAAAACAACAACAAAAAAAACAAGAAATGAAGCACATGATTTCTCCTTCCTCCTGACTTGTGAGGGTCATCCTGAGGGTATGGGTCAGAATTGGGACATAAAGAAGTAGTTCCTCTGTGATACTAACCAGCTGTTCTCCTGAGAGCACTTCCAGAAGGCGGATTAGCATGCGCCCATCCCGTAGGTCGGTGTACAAGTCGCCAATGCGACAGGTTACTCGGCCTAAGTGAGAATTTACCCATTTGGTAAAGGTTTTCTTCTGTACTGCTTCACGCTCATCTGCAAAGGATGGAAAAAAAGAGAGGGGAGTTAAAGTCATTACACATTACAACAACATTACACTTGACTACGAACTGTCTTCAGTGCCATTACTCTTTAGGAAATGCATATTTACAGTAGATCAGTTTTGTTCTAAAAAAACAAAAAAAACCCCACCAAATGTCTACAGTTTTGATCACATCTGAGCTCAGCCAGAAGACAGTAAGTCATAAGGACTTAAGCCCTTGTCCTGTGCAGTTCATTTCACAGACAAGCTATGCCATTAAGTCTTTGGAATCACTAGTGACAGCTTAGTGAGAGGTGCTCCCCCCACAGACCACAGTTTGCTGATAGCTCTGCTAATGTGTGCATTGCTAATTACTCTAAAGACCTCAGTTTAGAAACAAGACTGTGGAAAACCAAGCATGAAGGCAATGGCATTTAGTGAGTACTTTTTATTCTTCCTTTGTAAGAGCAGGGCTGAAAGAAGGAATCACAATAAATTAAGCTGTAACAGCAGCTGAGACATATGGACCGGGGGAGTAAGAAGCTAATCCTGCTCCACCACCTAACAAGGTGACCTCATTTCTAGGACACAAGGTCTCCCTGCCTTTTCAAAACACTATTCTAGCACTGTACTTACTGCACTGCACCTAACGCAAGAACAACTTAAAATTAGACATAAAACAGGGCAGAAGTGCAACTCAAATCTAATGAGTCAAATCTAGGAAACTCTCTACTGCAATCTTGGGCCCTCTCGCTATTGAGGTCAATCAATTTGTTTATAAGTTAGTAGTGCATTAAAAGAAAAAATTCTCAGAGCCCTTGCGTGTGCTGCTGTTCAGGAGCACTGTTTAAGAGACCGTATTAGTTACTGCATATGCTGAATTTGCAGTTTGAAAACATCAACACTTGTTCATTTGTCAAAACTCCCCATGCAGGAGGTAAGGCCTGACAATGCAAACTACTATATTGCTCCAATGAAACATTATGCAAAGCTGAGACTTCCCACTCAAAGACCAATCCAATACCCAGTCTGTTCTTGCAGGAGTGAGAGGCTGCAGGTCAACAAGCTTAACAGTCATATTAAAAGTGATCCGTGAGATAAGTCAGGAGGTCAGCATCCCTATGGTAACTTTAGTGGACTATAAAAATATATAAATACATGTTAAGCAGATTTCATAACCATTTGTTTGCATGACATTGACTGAATTACAAAAAAGAAAGTATTGGAAGGATTACTGAGTCACTTCAGGGTTTAGTTATTTGTATTTTTGATTATTAGATGGATGCTAAGCTACTCTGGAATCAGTGAACAATGTAAGCGGAACAAGCTGCAGTAACCAAAGACTGCTGTTGCGTAAACTTGCATTAACTGTCAACTTAAAAAACAGAACATTTTGAAATCTCATGCACATCTCCTTGGGTGGAACATCAAATCAGTGTTATAATTATTTCAGGCTGAAGGTGCTTCATCTGCATCCACATTGCAGACAACACTTTGTTTCTTGCAATGTTGTGTGCAGAGCAAACTCCAAGTAATCTGTAATTAATTGTCCAGTTATAAGTATTTTCATTTAAATAAACTTTTTATTAAGTATGACGTTTCTGACCTCTAGCAGCCAGGTCCATGTGGTGCTTGTTAATATTATATTAACATGGTATCAAGGATGTATACAAATCCCATGAGCATCCGACTTGCCAGACTGCCAACTACAGAAGGACAAACCCGTCGAGTCTCATTTTGCCCACTGAGACTCACGTTACAATGTCTTTCTAGCCATTTCACAACCTTGAAATGAAATCTCAAGGACTGGTCACACTGCCAAAAAAACATCACCAAGAAGTATTTTTTATGAGCCTTATTCAGTGGTGAAAATGAAATGTGGATTACCCCCTCCTTCCCTCACATTTCTCTTAAGGGCACCATGTGCCAAAGTGAACTGTCCAGCAATAAAAATACTAGAGAGGCTAGAGAAGACTCTGCATTAGCCTTATGGCATATGGACTGCATGCTCAACCTAGTGAGCTGAACAGCTACTCCAGTTTTTATACATGTTTAATTAATTAATTAATTAACATATTTATTTTTTGTATACATTTGCTTAGCCAGGAAATTGTTTTATTGGCCCAACAAGTCTACTGTAGCTGCTTTAGAGCCTGATTTCCTGAGTGCCTCAACGAACATTTCCAAATAACAACAGGCTCTTATCATGTCAGAATTTCACACAAAACCACAAAGGAAGATGAAAGGAAGTTAAATTTACATACAACTATAAAGTGTTATTTACTGATAATGTTACACCCTGTTTGGTGGGGCAGCAATCATGGAGACCATGTGCATTAGAGTCACTAAGTTCCAAGTAAATAAACCAATGAGTTAATACTCAGAATTATAATACTGAAATCTTGGTACAGATTGCCATCTGACTGTGTTCACTGGACGCACAAAAAACGTTTCAGTTAACAGATACAAAGGTACATATAGGAAGTTAGCAGAAATTAAATAACAAATCAACACACTGGAATGTTATGACAAAACCAAGCCAAATAGTTTGCAAAGCTTTGATTGATCCTACTACCACTAGAGCTCTAGTAGTACTAGGTCAGAGTAATACTAGTAAAGGAATTGATCAGGCCTTTGTCTTAGAGTGGCTAAACAGAGCTCACTCTTAAGTTAAAGATGTGACGTGCGAGTCCATTTAAAGGTTACAAAATTTACAAAATGTCATTCAAAGCAACTCTGATAGTAATACTTAACAATATGTGCAGACACCTGGCACTGTTTACTGGTATTAATGGTTAATACCATTCTTAGACTAGCCAGAACTACGGGGAGAATGAATTCTGCCCAGACACACAGGGTCCTTAAAGAACACATGACAGTGAACAAAAACATACAGCCAGCACAACACCAGAGTAGCTTCAGGACAAGTCTCCGATTTTCACTGAGTCGCCCAGCCAGAGCCGATACAAAGTCTACACAACACTCATATTACACCTATGGAGAAAAAAGAAAATGCTTCCCATCCAAAGTAATAAAGGTATTTACTTTTGTAATTGAGAGATTTAAGTTTTAGATTTATGATGACTCTGAGTTTTTTTTAAAAACCCAACAACAACAACCCAAAACCCCCAAAACAAACAAACATGTTTACAATTAATGGTACTATAAAACTAAATGAACGATAGAATGAAGAATCTAATTCAGTTTAAAGAAGAGGTGAAATGTTTGCTTTTTTTAACTTGTTAAAGTTTTCATAACAGAATTCTACAAACAAAGACAAAAAAGCAGGTTGTAGAAAGAAATGTTAACTCGAAACAGGTGACAGGGCTGGCTACAGCCATGGCCTACGGGCATACATGGTGAATGGCTGGAACTCAGGCTACCATTTCAGCCATCAGCCCGATAGTCCTAATGGTGTGTTTTTACCAGTTTTACCGGAGCTTAAGAGAGACACTGACAAACAAGGAATAGCACTGTCATCAAGCAGCTACTCTGTCAAAGAGCTTTAGTGCAGGATAGTTCTCTAGATGTTGCCATGGAATGGGCTAGTAGTGGATTGTGGTTTGGGCTTTGGTTCTTACACCTTTTAAGAATAGACTATAACAGACCTGTTCCTGACCATCCTTTATTTGTCTCCCTATATCTCTCGTGTCTAACACTGACAGATTATTCAGTTATTAAAGGACTGCTAATCAGTATGAAGTTGTTTAATGAGCCAGAAAATAAGGACCTCTGTTGCAGGGGAGTGCTGTGGAAGTGGCTACATTCCTCTTAAGGCTTGGTCATGTTGTGACATAGCACCCAGCAATGAGGAGGAGCCAGTGGGTTGGTGGGCAGGGGTCCTTAAAAAAAAAAGAAAAGAAAAAAAGAAATGCTGCCACCTTGCTTGTGCTACACTCCTAATAACAATGCTGCCAAACAAGAAAACCAGACAGACAAACACAGACATCAGTCTCTGACGTGTTTGCTCATTCAAAGCAGACAAACACAAACCTGTCATCAGAGGTGAATATGGTAGATAAGTGCAGAACTACTGCAGCTGTTGCATTTGTGAGTGCACAAGATGACACGCCAACTGTAATGTTGGTTCGTTCAGATCTAATTGAGATTTTACATTTTACAAACCTGCTTAGCCTCCACAACAGGAAGTCTGGTGGTGCACTATGTATTTTGAAAAGTGTGAACACTGATGCATGGAGGTGACAACAGATAAAGAAAGCTCAAACTATGCTCTACTTATAGTGCCAAATGTCTCACGTCATGTGAAATACCTTCAGGGTTTCCAAACACTGTTAGAGAATTACACAACAGACAATACGAGAGAAGAATGAGAAAACTGGGGCTTTAGAAGCTAAGTCTGATAATTACTAGTTTGTCTTGCATTGTCTTAGCTCTCTTTTTCAAATAAAAACACTAAAATAACTTTGGAAACTTCACAGTTTAAAATAATCGCTCTCACACTACTATTCGTTGATAACACCGTTTGAGCTACTTGTGTTTACATACCTGTAATTAACACTAAATAGACAGATAGTGCTCTGAATGTTATATAAATCCTAGCATATACCCCATGTCAAATGAGGATTCAGTCTACTACTATATTAATTCATTTTTAATTCAAAAACATATTAGACTGGATACCCTGCCACTAAACTACTTTACAGCACATGTGTCTGACATAAGAGTAAAATGTATTCCTATTTAGGTATCACTAAAAGCAGCATTATAAAAGTAGATTTAAGATCCTGACCATCATGAATTTCTTGCTCACTTTTGGGAGTCTCTTTGTGCAAGTTAGAAAAACAAGTAGTTAAAATTCTAAATGTCATGCTTTTCCTCTATTGTTTACTAATAACAGATCGAAACCTGTGGTTAAAGTCATCACTAAATGTTTCAAAGGCACATTTGGGCATGTCCAGTCACTTTGAACATGTTTGTGTCTAGTAGTAAGCTTTAAGTATATGTCAGAGTGAGGGAGGTGAGGGCCTGTCTCAGCCAGTGCCCTCTTTACAATTGAAGGTTCAGGGGTTTAGCTCGCTGCTGCTTTTCTATTTCACTGTCAAATGAACTTGGGCACTGTTGATAACGATGATTATCTGCAGGTAATCCGAACCAATATGCCGCCAGACTTAATCCTGTCTGTGTGGCTCATAGCGCCTGGGATCATGTTTGGTGATAACATGGAGACAGATACAACACTAACACTAACTTAGTGGGCCAAGGCTCAGAAGAAAAACCATAAAGACAACAAAGTCTTTATCAGCAGTAGCAGTTTATGGGGTCATATAAAGTTTAGACATCATTTGTAGATACGCAGGAGAAATTATTGATCTTTAAAAAAAATTTTTTTTTAAATGTGCCAGCACATAATGTGCTTTTTGAGTTCAGTGGTCACTGCTGCATCAAGGAAAAAAGACTGTCCTATCAGTAACAGGATAGCCCATATTTGCTGCAGCACAGCATCTGGTTATCATGATGGTTGCCATCTTGGCCTGTCAAAAACACATTCATACAGCAAAATGTACAAAATGCTTAAAATAACCCTGAAATAAGAGGCATTAAATCAATTGAATAAAATCAGTAATCATCACTTTTTGATTAAGACTTTGAGATTATTATCCACTGCTGACAATGTCACTGATGAAATTAATTTCCTTTACAAGCTCACGTCAAGGTCAGAATTGTTTGTGTGCGTTACTGTATTCACAACAGAGACTGGAACAGGACTTAATGCCAGCACTGTTTCTGACCCTTGAATCATGCCCGTCACTCATCAGATCTTGTCTGTTTGTACTGTACATCACAAGGACAAAGCATTAGTGGGGGGGCAGAGGGCAACTTCTAATTATCCTTTATAAAGGTCAATTTGCTTGTTTCTTATGAATTCTGCATCCATGCACTGTGTTGGATGACAGTGCATTCTGGACTCCCAGTGGCATCATTTTTGCATGCTGGACAAGGAGCGACTCCATCCATAAATAACTTCCCACAGTAAGCACTTCAGATAAAAGCAAAAAAAAAAAAATGCACACTGCAGATTTTCTTCATCTTTTCTTAGTAGGATCACCCAGTGTCAAACACACTGGGCCATTGTGTTGTGATTTCTTTACTTACTCATAAATTCAGGCCCCTTTTCTGTGGAACCAGCTCCCAGTTTGGATTCAAGAAACAGACACTCTCTCTGCTATTAAGATCAGGCTTAAAACTTTTCCTTTTTTGATAAAGTATATAGTTAGGACTGGATCGGGGGATCCTGAGGCCTCCCTTAGTTACGCTGCAATAGGCATAGGCTGCTGGGGGCTTCCCATAATGCACTGAGCGTTTTTCTTCTTAACTCACCTTTATGCACTTACTATGTGTTTACACACCACTCTGCATTTAATCATTAGTTATTAGTAACCTCTCTTCCACAGTGTGTCCTGTCTTCCTCCCCTCACCCCCAAACTAGCTGTGGCAGATGGCTGCCCCTCCCTGAGCCTGGTTCTGCTAGAGGTTCCTTCCTGCTGAAAGAGAGTTTTTCCTTCACACTGTCGCCAAGTGTTTGTTCACAGGGATCGTGTGATTGCTGGGTTTCAGTCTATTATTGTAGGGTCTTTACCTCACAGTATAAAGTGCTTTGAGGTGACTGTTTGTGTTTTGTGCTCTACAAATAAATACAAATAATTGAAACCGGTATATGTAGAGTAAATGAAAAATCAACTGTAAACTACATCATGATTGTTGGGTATGTATAAATACATATTACTACAATAAGCATACATTTATTTATCGATGCATGTCAAGTTTTATACTTGATACTGACTTCATAATATGCTGCATATTTAAGTAATTCTGCATGAATGTATAACATGGCAGCTTCTCAGGACAGCAGGGTTGTTAGCACTGTTGCCCCACCTTCTATGTGGCGTTTACATGTTCTCCCTGTGCCTGTGTGAGTTCTCTCCAGGTACTCTGGCTTCCTTCCAGTCTAAAGGCAGAGTTGCTGATGTTAGGTTAATTAGTGATTCTAAGTCGCCTGCAGGTGTGAATGTGAGAGTGAATGGTTGTCTGTGTTTTGGCCTTGTGATAGACTGGCGACCTGCCCAGGATATACCCCGCCTCTAGCCAAATGACACCTGGGATAGTTTCTAGCTCCATCACAACCCTGAACTGGATAAGCAGTTAAGAAAAATAAATGGATGGATGGATGGGTGGGTGGATGGATAGATAACCAAATCCATTATGTACATAAAACAATAAAATATTTCACATTCTGTGTTGCAATGATGACAAACTTATAAGACCAAAATATTGTTGACTGTAAATAAAACCATAAAATTGCAGGTTTTAACACAGAAAATACCAAAATACACACAACAATCATACTACGGCACTGCATAGGTCATTTGGAACTAATCTGGAAGCGCAATGAAGCTCAGAATATTTCCTATAGTCAGTGATTGGCTTGAACTGTTGGCTATCTGAAATTACAGAGTAGACCCAAGGCACTCATTAAAGAGATACCATGAAGTACTTAGAGGAAGAAAAAAAAAAAAAACTCCCACAGACAAAAGCAGCTTGTAATCTTTGTGGTTAGTGGTTACCATTCTGTACTGACACCAGTGGGTGGTTTCAATCAACACTAACTATGGTGTGGGGTGCCATGAGCAATGCAATCATTTTACAGAAGTTGTGGGAGATGTTGGTGTTTGTAAATATTTTTTTAGCAGTACGGGGAAAACAGCACATGATGTACTCATTACCTACAGCCACCAAGCTAAAAATTAACGCCACATTGGCAGAAATCTTTCTCAGTCCCACGCTAATCATTTTTCCACTGTAAGTCAAATGTGTTTCTACACGTCATTTCACCACTGCCTTTTCAACTTAAAATATCTATCTACTTCGAAGTCAACAATTTAAGTATTAGCTGTTAAATATCTACAGTGTCATAGTAAATGTACCTGCCACTGTTGTTTATTCAGTGCTATTTTTGTATTCTGTTTTTATTTGATTCATTGCATTTCTGTGTGAAATGGAAATGTCTTGTCTGCGCAAGTGAGCGAAACACAGATGCGCATGCTTTCACATTTTTCTCCCTAAAAAAGCGGAACTTCCCTTCCTTCACTTATAACTTTGAAACTAGGGTTGTAGTAAAACCGCCGCCTTGCCACATGTGGCATGAGTTATTCTTGCACTTTTAGCAGCGTGAGGTTGAAACTTTAGAAGCTTGCCCAACTTTAACGGGTTTGTTATTACAACTGACAGGGAGGGTATGACAGAGAGACCTCCTCTCCTTTTTATCGTACTGATGGAAGTGATACTGTCCTTCAATCACATTTCTTTGTGGCATTTTCAGCTGCATGTGATAATAAAGGAAGATGGAGGAAATCTAGACTGGGCAAGGCCAATCCCATGAGAAAAGAAATATTAATAAGCATCTCTTACTGATAACTTCTGGACCCAAATAGCATATAACATGTAAATAGGACAACATTCATTGACAACATTCATGATGTCTTTTTTTCAGCACTGTACAAACAAAGAAAGTTATTATGCGTGTCTGCACCTATGTTAAATCCTCACCCTTACTGATGTGACTCTCGGTTACAGCCAGAGGCCACAAGTCACGAGCTTTCACTGAGAGTTTTAGAAATATCAGGTTACAAACATTCAATAGTGTCTTGTTAGATTTGATATTTGAGCAAAATGCACCACTGATGTCCCTCAGTATTAATTCTGTTTTTTAATAATGCAGAAAAAGCAGATAAAAACAACAACATTGGCCACTTCTTCATGGAGAGTCGACAAATGATATGAACTAAATTAGTAGAGGAAATAAGTGTCAGGCTGACAATCAATTATTAGACACTACAGTGAGAAATCTGTCGGCTCAGTTCAAAATAGCCTCTGCTGCAAAGTTTACATGGACACCTTTGTCTGTTTTAAGGCTTTAAAGAAAAGTACTTTGTTTGAACAATGCCATGCTGCTAAGGCCTGCTGAGTGACAGTACTGCCAAAGTCCACAGTGGCTAAGAAAGTGACCCTTTGAACCAACACTCTGTTGTCTAAATGCCCTTTTACACATTTCCATCAACCTCACAGCATCTGAACCTGTTAGCTTCAGTCTGACTGGGCACCCTGATCACTCTTGTAAAAGCAGTCTTACAAGGCTGAACTTGGTAACATTTATATATCACGTTCAACACAGCACAAGTTTCGACAGCATGCAGCTGCATAAACAGGGGCATACAGTTCAGAGGTACACACAAGATTACCACATACTGATATACTAAAGCATGCACACGATGTGACTTTTGTGGCTATCTGAATGAAGCCAGACATAACACTGACGTAAAAACGAAATGAAATGAATGAATGCTGTCACTAAAACAACAAACCAAAACTGATGAAACAATGTCAAGTATGCCTGTCTGACAAATTACAATTCTTACACTATTTACTGATTAATTGGGATATTGAATAAAACATTTTTATGTTGGCTCCTGCCTGAAGTAAAAGGCTAAACTTTGGTATAGATTTCCTCCAATGCACTTTACACACAAAAGGCATCATAACACCATGGAATATAATACACAATGTGATCTGGGCAACAGGAAAAACCATAGCAAACCTCCCTCCAACCTGTAACAGAGACTACAGACAGAAATACTTTCTATGGCACAAACCATTAGGCCTGGTTTTTCATTAAACATGTCTGGTTTGACTGCTGTAATATACTTGCTCAGTTTAACCTTTAACAGTTGGCTGTCATTTACACAACAGTCAGAAGATCCTAAATATGACTTCTTGTTGGACTGGTACTGGGCCCGATAAAATATTTGTCTTTTGTTAAGATTTCTAAAGTAACTGTAGCATATTGCACAACAGAGTCTGTGTCTAAAATGACAAAGTGCTAATTTAAGCTTGCAGAAAATGAAAATGGCAAATGAATGACAAATATTTCAAATAAATGTAAATATAAATATATACAAAACTATTTTGAAAATTGGTCCTATGACAAAACTATGTGAGTGCACAGCATCTCCTCCAACCTTACAGCAGTTTTCATGATTCAACATGAGGGAGTGACACAAAGAATGAGCTGCAAGGGTAGACAAACTGGAAATGCAAGTGGGTGTTGACAAGATGTGTTTGTGCATTTAGGAAATGTGTATCATTACATTTATGATAAATTTTACCCAAAATACATCTATGCACAAAGATGTCTATCAAAGTAGGGGTAGATTATGTGTAGCTTATAGTCATCTCTCCAACATATTAGACAGAAAGTATTTTTGTTATAGGGAATCATTGGCACTAGCTTGATGGCTAATCTCTGAACCCATACATTTGCCTGTGAGTTACAGGCTGAAGTTGAAAAAAAAAAAAAAAAAAAAAAAAAGTTAAAAATTACTCA
>VVHJ01012457.1:40766-60230 GCA_015107715.1 Tylochromis polylepis
AACAGGATGAAGTTAAAAAAAAAAAAAAAAAAAAAACCAGGCTGAAATGTACCCCTAGCTTATCTGTGAATGAGGGTGCAAGATCAGTTTAAGAAAATGCAGTAACATTTGTATATTCTTAAGTAAAGTGATACCATTTCTTATGTGGATCTTTTCTCCAGTGAAAACCAGTGGTGTTTTGAGTTAAGATGTAGACGTTATTTTATTGAGACATTACTTCACAGACAAGAAATAAACATTCTTTCAACAGAAACCATGTCCATTTCTGCGATAACCTTGCGATAATGTAGATACTGCCCAAAATGGGACGTGGCAGACTGTTGGTGTACAACAAGAATCTCAAACCTGCAAAGAAAGTAGACCTGCCCTTCAAGTAAACTTGAAGGCAGTTCTCCATCCCAGATGGCAACCAGGAATAGACTGATCTCCATGCACACAAATGGCAGGCCAGTGTCACACACTACACACTTATGTACACATTCAACTACTGTAAATACTTAACAAAAACCTCCACACTTTAAAAACTGTTTTCAGGTAATCATGTTAACTGCTATTTAGCACAAGCCTTTACCGACGTTAGTTAAGAAAGTAATTGGATTTGTGGAGTTAAGAGATTAATTTTAAGAGAATCCTGTAAGTTTTAGCCTAAGATTCTTTTCGCATGGCCTCTGATTTCTATGAGCTAGATCTCATAGACTTGGCAGGCTTCAGTGAGTAACAGAGCTGTGTATTGTAATAAGATAAGAAAGGACAGGTGGTGCAGTGATCAGGTGCCAGACTGACTGCCTGCTTTAGATATGAGCTGAGAGCCTACTGTATCTCTTCCTCATTTCTCTCATAGGAGCTCAGAAAAAGTTCATAACTAAGGATTATTTCAATCTCACGCTGATAATTACCTTATCCAGGAGAAAAAATAAAGTATTTCGAGGCCTTAGTTACAAGTCGAAGCACCTGCACCTACAACTACTGCATGCTAAGTAGTAGATTTCTACTCAGTATTTCCTGTTTCAATAAACAACAAGATGCATGTTCGCTGCTGGCTCTAGAACTGTTTTAGCAATATTTGTAACATTTAAAACTGTTTTCATAAGCATCGCACCAACACACACACACAATCCCAAAACTCTGACATCAAAAGGAAATCTATATAGTATATTCAAGGTATCAGCTCAGTTAAAAAAAAATGTTTAAAAATTAAAAAAATAACAACATCATAGAAATGTGTGTCAATTAAAAAGGATCTTCCCTTTCAATGAGATCTAACTCTTACCTTGCAACTGTTTAAATCTTCCTTCCAGGATGTTAGAGTATTGCACCTGATTAACAAAAGCTGCTGGGGACAAGCAGGAATCTCTTTCCCTGTGGTCCCACTCCATGTTTTTTTCCTCCTCAATCCGTCTTTGTAAAATATTCCTCTCAGACACAGAATGAATGGGTATTCTCCCACATAGCACAACAGAAGCAAACTTTGCGACTTTTAAAAGAAAAAAAAAACAAAACAAACAAGGATCAAATCCTTTAAAGGGTTGTCCAAAAGATACTTTTAGCGTAACATAAATGCCTTGGTATATTCTCTTTTATTCCCACAACACAAGCTGAAAAATGTTGCCGCCTTTTCTTCTCTTCATCCACCGTAAGGTCCACCTTGTCCAATGACATGCAGAGTGAGTGCAACGGTGGGGGATTTTTTCAAAGAATCATTTAACCAAAACTGAGGAGCAAAAAGTTCTCTTGTTTCATTCATTTCACCACCCCTGTGGCCTCTGAGCAAAGTTACACTCCCTTGTGGTTCTAGCGAGAGAACAAAAAAACTCGGGTATTCCTTCCCTCCAACCTCTGTGCATTTGTTGGAGCAGAACACAGGAGAGCAAGCTAACCGGCCGTGATCGGATAGCTGTGTAAACAAAGCCTGCTGTGCTCTGTAAAAATTGTGCCATTTGCATAAGGTGTGTTTGAAGGAGGAGCACATAGAAAGAACATGGTGGAAGCAAGGGAGGAGGTGTGAAGGCGGACTAAACCATTAAAGTCCTCTGCTCAGTGTAGCCTGAGGTGGATTATCTAACTCCACCTTAATTCCAGAGAGCACTGGGGCGTGGCTTGCCAGAAAGGTGCGTCACAAAAGTCCTCATCATTTTACACAATCGTATGTTACTTTGTAAGACAACATTTAATCTTTCCTTTACTGTATGTGGAGGCTGCCTCATGAGAAGGCGTTAAGACAGGAAGGAAGCTGCTGAGAAAGTCTCAGAAAGGCAGCTAGCATTTCCTGCCATAACAAGATTCAAAATCTGTCAACTTGCGTATTACTTCATGAGGCAGAGGCAGGGGGTGGAAGTGAGTGGTTACCTCTTAAAAATTAACATTGAATGACATTGAACGGAAACTTCACCTTGAAAACGTAATATATATTTAATAAACACAAGCACAAAATAACACAAAACTATAAACACAGTGAGGACAAAGGTCATATTTTTTCAGGCTCTTTTGGTCTGGTCAGGGGGCAATCATTATATTCTGGTCTGTGTTTGTCCTGATGAGCTGGCAGCATCTGGATTGTTCTCATTAGAGGACCAAATGCCCCAGGCTTTCTGTAACTGGGTGTTTATGGAGGGGGGACTGGACTAATGAGATCCAAAGAGGACACACTTCCTCTTGAGGAACAGCAACTATGCTACAATCAAATGTAGTGAGAAAAATAGTACACCAAAGCTATCCCACTTAAAATCCCATTGGACAGATTTTAAACATCGCAATCACATTAAACATGACAAAACAGATAATGCGAGCATTACCTCGCTATGCAACCCACGAATGAACCCTTGAATATACAAATAAAGAAACATGATTAGAGTTACTTTTGTGAAACACGAAAACTGTGGAAATGACATGTGGGAGAAATTCATACACTGAACAAACTAGAGGCAGTGACAATGAATAATGACCTGGTGTGGTTAATTAGCCTGATAAGACAGAAAAACCAGAAGCTGCTGGGGGAGTAACCACTAAAAAAGGGGAAAAAGTAGACATCTCTTGCTAAACATGTATATTTTATCTGTCTCACAGCAAAACCCCAGCTGAGCACCCATGGGAGGACGGAAAAAAGAAGCGTACTCTAAACTTTGATCTGAAGGGGAATTCCCGGAAAGCACATAAGGTTAACTATTCATATGAGTCTACAAATGTGGCCAAATTTTCACAGGCCAAATACGAACGCACGTGTCTGTGTTGTGTCTCAGTTGATTATAAAAACGGTCCTATTAAAAGGCCTAATTCAGTAGCTATTAGTTCAGGTTTGTTGTGTCTATGATAATTATGCAGATCTATTATAAAATAGAACACAAAGCACGCAGATATTGTAAAGTCACTCAAATAATTTTCAAAAGCCATGCGTTCTAGCTGTGGATGCGCTCTCAAGTAAATACAACTAACTGTTTGCGTTTGAAGCAGGCCGTTGGTTTCGAAAAATGCAAATTTGCACAGCTTGCCTTGCTACCCACACAGTACAGGAGAGTAGATAAGTGGTTATCTGTAAATGAAAATGATCTTAAAACAAGAGAGGCTCTCCACTGTGAAATAAGAGGTACGCACTGCTGTCACATGCAAAATAATTCACACTAGAAGATGTAAGAAAGAAAGCTAATCATGTTACACAGAGACAGGCACTAAAGGTTTGACAGGGATTGTGAGGAAGACATGTAAAGAAAAAGCACCTTAGTGACTGCACAAAGTCTTGACATTTGGGGAGAAGTCATAAATGGTGGGCCTAAGCTAAGCCTGGGGGGAATAGCTGCTAGAGCATGTCAAAGAATGTGCACATCAAGTCCACACTTGTTAAACGTAGACAGTATTTAAAGACATTCACACAGGAGCGCACACATACACACACAAGTTCTTGTTTGATTACACGTGCAAATAGTATTACAGCATACTGCAATATAATAAAAAGTTACATGACAGGACATGACTGTTTATAAAGTGCAATTTCTATATGATGGCAACTCCTAAAGGAAATACGCTGGGTACACCCCCTCAGTAAAATAAGGTGTGTATCTGAGAAATACATTGACTACAATGGTGCTCAAGATCATTATAGCATGTGGTTTCTGTGTGTGTGTGTGTGTGTGTGTGTGTGTGTGTATGTGTGTTGGTGGCTGCCTGTTGCTCCCCTCTACTGGGTTCTTTATGACACTGCATCTTGTTTTGACTATTAACAATAGAGGTTTTCATCTGTAGAAGGCCTGTAGAAGGTGAAGCCAGGCCTTCACCGGGGCAGTTAAATAAACACACACACAAACACACCTACAGCAGATGTGATAAAACAGCCAATAATGTGTCACCTTATTTGGAGCTTCCAACAATGGCAGACTGGCATGTATTTGCACAGCTTTGAAGCTTTGGAGTAAGTTACTGAATAAAACTGTCATCAAAATATTATTGCACTCTTAGAAAGGGCAGCATATAAATTCATTTCAGTAAGATCACTAATCAGTCATAACATGAGTTCAGATGCAGAAGGCGCTGGTGTGAAAAGAACATACACAGAAACAGATGAACCTAGCCAAATTTCTCCCTGCTCAACAGACTATACAGCTTCCTGGTTTTGTCCTCCTTTTGGAAGTATTTCTGTCTTGCCCTATAAAGAGAGAACTGAGCCTTTGGGGACGAAAAAATAATGAAACCTGATCCCAGTCTACAGAGATTTCTGCAGTGTTAGTATCAGGATGTATCTCAACTGTATAATGCTGAAACGCTTGTTGGATATTAAAACACATGCTTTACAAAACAGTTACAACATTGGTGTAAATGCAAGATGATCTTTCTGATAACATATTAGGAATAAAATAGTTTTCTTAAACTGAACTCAAAAAGCTTAAGACTTCACTGTCATAGGTGTTTTATTAAAGTGTAATGAATAAAATCCACAGTGTTAGAAGGTGAGAACTGTTGCCAAGTTGCATTTGGCATTGCTTTTAGCCATAATACCCTCAGGGTAAATGTCTTCGTTTACTCAATGAACCTTCTTTCCTCTCCCAACTACTTCTCCAAAGAAATTGGTAGAATAAAAACTCTGTCAAGCCTCCAAGAATTGTGCTGTCAAACCTATCATGTCAGAACATTGTGAGGACAAAAAGGAAGTGCAGAAAATATCCCATAATAGGTCTGTTTGCATAACTATTAAGGATGGATTTAAACTGCCTGCTAACCAAATCTTGGCATACAAGAGTGTCAGTATGTGTGTAGACAGCACACAGTACACACATACATTACTTATAATGCTTGATCTATAAAAGTATTGGTAAAATGTCAAGGATTTTCCAAAATGTAATCAAAAAAATTCCCAATCCTGTTTTCTAAATGTATGCAATGTCCCCATCTTTAAATAAAGACTTTGGTCTCATGGCATATGGTAGCATTTTGGTACTTGAGACCAAATGTCATTATTGAGTTGTTCTTGTTGTTCTTTTGTTTACCTTTGAGCGTTTACTTTTTATGTCATTTGTTTGTACTTTTTTGATCATCACACAATTTACATCACACTGTTTAGCTCAGCATACTTTAATGGATCCATCAGTGAAAAGTTTAAAACAATCCGCTCAACAACAACAACAACAACCTTAGCTACTAAAGCCTTCAAAATCAGTAGAATTTAATTCAAGTCTTTTCTGGGCAATATTTGTCCCTGGATAACTGGCATGTACTGGCGTACCTAATAAACTGCACTTACAACTTTAGTGTTACAGTATCCGACCTCTAAACAGACATGTGACACTCGTTTTCAATTGTGACAAAATGTTTTAAACAGAAACAAATACACGTACATGGGTGCATGTAAACGCGCAACACTGGCGAGAATGTACACTGATGTGTAACATACCTGCGAGGGCCTTAATACGAGACCGTTCAAAGAGACGTGCTGAACTGTTCTCATTGTCCCAGTCAGTCTCTGCTGCCAGGTCCCAGCGATTGTTGATGTCATTGTACTGCTGCTGGATCTCCAAGCTGTCGAAGTCTGTTGGCGAGATTGTGCTCATGTTGTCCAGGCTGGAGAAAAACACATTCAACCTACAGTTCGGACACAGAAACACAGAGAGTCAATGCATGCACAGCAGGGAGAGGTCATTGCATAATACAAGAAGCTTCACAACACTAACCCTTGAAATGTTTGAAGGATAAAGTTTGAATATTAAATTTCAGAAACAAATGGTCCACTTCTATTTTCTCTATAAAAAAAAAAAAAAGACTATGCACGTCACCCACACACTGAGCACACAAATGCCAGCTGCACTCTAGCTTTATATGCTCAAATGTAAGTCATATGCAAATGTAAGCTTGGACGGTGCAACTGCCAGTGTGTAACAGACTTTGAGATAAGTTTAGCAACTGTCATGAAGTCGTTATGCTAGTCGATTAAAAATGAGAGCTCCTGTAACTCCAATAATGTCACTGTATGCTGAGTCATAATGGCACAGCAACATCAGTCTACTCAAGTTTCAACTTTTGGTTGAGCAAAACATGAGTATATAACTATAACCTAGCAACCAAAATAGACGCACACATACAGCAGTATAAATACACTTACGCACAGTGTCATACTGCATTAAACCAGGATTGTAATGACACAAAAGACGCACATAAAAAAGCACTCCCTCAAGAGATTATTAATCGCATGGCTTCACTTCAAAAATTAAATAAAGGTAAATGAAAAACTGTTTATGTGCTAAAATGTCAATACGTATTGCAGCAGTGCAGCAAATCTAAAATTTATTATTTTTACAAGATACTTTAATGGACAAAGGTTTATACCAGAAATCTACTCCCCCGCTTTTGTAGTCTTTTTATGCCATTATTGCATCTTCTGTAAAGAAACTACACTGAACTAAAAATCTTTAATTACGTGAGTATGATAAAAGCCTATGGCATTCATCAGTTACTTCATTTATTTACCCATTATTCTAGTTAAATAAGAAAGGTTAGTTAAATGAAACCTGTTAAAAGAAAGTCAGTCCGTTAACAGGTGTGGAGTCTTGGAACTGAAAGACATTTTGTTAACATTTCACAACATAATTATGAGATGTGTCATTCATGCATTCTTGTGCTGGTAGATTATATCACACAAACAGTAAGGGGCCTCATCAGAACATTGCTCTACATCACCACAGCTCACCAAGTGGTCTAAAACCTCCTCAGAATAAATTAGTCACCTCTGTCCTTGAATCACTGCCAAGCATGCAATATCTTCCCATCCTGCTGTTTGTACAAATTCAGCATCCAGTTATAAAAAAAAACAAGGCTTCCTAATACGGCAACAATCAATACTTCAAACAGAATGAGGTCAATCCCACCCTCTTTCTCCAGCTGGCTGGCTCTCAGAGTTTGATCGAGAAGCAGAAGCATCTTGTCTTTTCCATTCAATCGAATCCTGAGTGTGAGACAATTATTCTGCACAACTACAGCACAAGAACTGCTGTACAGGCATGGTGATTCACACCTTAACTATTTGCTATGGTAACAATTCTATATGTAAAGGCTTTACTGTATATACAGCACTAACCAGACACAGCTCGTCTTTAGTATTATGCACAAATACACGCAATGGGGGACCTACATTAAGATTAAGCCCCCTGCAATAGAGACCCATTAACTAACTGAGGCTGTTTGCTTAAGAGCATTGAACAGATTAATAGACAAGGTTGAGTAGTCAGTTTGTTAATACCTGTGAGTTTAGCTTTTGTCGTGTCTACCAGCTGTGGCTAACTTCATCAGTGAGCTATTAGATGAGGAGCGGTGATGGGAAGAAAGGACAGATTTTTACAAAAATAATTGTGCTGTTAAAAGTAAGTAATTAAAGGCTAAGCATGACTGAGAACTGCTGAACCCGGTCCTTTTGGTCAAGGTTTCATTTATTCATTAAAGGATGCAAACTGCCCTTCCCAAATATGAGCAATGAGCATACTGAAGAGAGAGTTTACATGTAACAAACAAGGTGGTAGTCCAGAGAATAATCGGGCCAATTTACACACTAATTAGGACGCGTATTCAATTTCTGATTCGCCCAGGTGCAACTTAAAAAACCTGATAGCAGCCAATGGAATAGATTCATCTGGTTAAATGTAAAGTTGCCGTTAATATATCTGGGAGAACTATTCTTGGACTTGTCATGCTTTGCCAAGTTGATGTATCCTCTAAATCACACTGGAAATCAATAACAGACAGTTACCAGATGGGCCCGATCTGACTGTACACAAGAAATACAGGGCCAGATTGCATCTATACATATTGCTTCCATCACTGATTCTAGAAAACACACAACAGGCAGGCTATAACATCCCAGAGCAAAGTATAACAAAGGAAAAAAGAAGTGGTGCACATTTTAAAAGCCTAAGGAGGAATCAGAACTGAACTTTTGCATCTTAAAATTTTAAGGAGTGCTCACTCCGTAAATATCTGTGGCTACAGTGGCGCAACCTGCTGTGTGACAGAGTCAAAGCATAAGGCTTCAGTCAGTTTTGCATTTTCTTTACAAATATATTTTTTCTGAAGAATTTCACATTTACCAGTTTTAAGTATAGCTTAAGACAGAAAAGCAGAGAATAGATGTTGGTGTTGCACTTTCTGGTGCACTGTTGCATCAATATCTAATTATTCCTAATTATTGATATTGCTAATTGTGATTTTTATCATCGTTTTTTGTCATGCACAACCATTTCTGTTATCTAGCAGCTGTGTACTTTAACATAAATTTGTTTTTGTAAAATATAAATAAAAAAATTCACACAGAAATAAATCTAAATAAATTCACATCATGCATATGGTATTATTCACTGGGTCAAGCCTAAAGTACAATGTACAATTGCTAAGTCAAATAAGTCACACACTTCCTAACTATATTTAAAAAACAAAACAAAAAAACAAAACGAAAACAAATGCTTGGAAAATGCTATTAGTGGTTGATTAAGAAACTGGATGGGAATAGAAACTAAATGCATGGATTAGAGAAGCAGGAAATACAACATCTCGGAACTGTTCCTTGACTTGTCACCTCTCTGGCACCCTAGGACTTGCCTTGTCTCTACAACTCACTGTATGCATAAGTAGTCAGGTATATCACGTGTGAGTGATATTGATTTGTGAGATGAAGACTGGAGAGATGTTAAAATATTTGTACTATGACAAGGGGATTTCAAAAACATCGAAAGACTGCTCTCCTCCTTTTCAATTCATGCATTCTTCTTTACTTTGGCATATTTTGGGACTAATAATAATAATAATAATAATAATAATAATAATAATAGAAAAACAAAGACAGGCCTATACTATGTGACTGATGTCACTTTAGCATGATTGATAAGTAGCTACATTTAAGATTTCTACATAGCCTAAATTATAAAAATGCCACAGCATGGAAGCAGGAGTCACAAAGAGGACAGACTATCCAGGACAGGGCTGGCAGTAATATAGTCCAAGGCAATCTGTTTGGGGGATTGGACCATGGCAGGAGCTGGAGAGGGACAGGACCAGTGAGGTCACAAGAGTCTGGCAGCGATAACAAAGCGCCAATCCTCCCCTTGTTGTGAGTATGAAGAGGCTTGGCTCAGTGTCTGCACTAATCGCTCCTCAATGGATCAGACTAACAATCCCCTGACCTACTATGAGACAGCCTACTGTATTCATCCTCCCACACACACACACACACACACAACACAGGGTGACATGAAAACTGCACATGCAAGCTGACCTGACCTATTACAGCACACCACCCCCAACAACCCTTCTACATACAGTATACACATGATGCTTTTGAAAGTCACACTTACAAATCCACCCACACAGCATGCAACCATATCAGCATTTAGCACACAAAATAGACTGGTCCAACACCAACAATTATGCCAGCCTGAGTGATGTGCAGCCACCTCCCCCAGTCCAGACAGAAACAAAATCACATAAAGAAAATAACCTATAAAAATGCAACTTTGTAATAATGACATGGAGGAGCCTTTCAACCTGATTTTTTTCCCCTAAAGAAGACTATTTTCCAAACCTTCAGACATAAGACGTAAGCCCCAAAGCTACTTAAAAATAAATAAATAAGAATACAGGCTGGCAGACAGATGTGGCACAAAAAGGTCATATAAAAGAGGTTCTATGAAAGAAAATCCCCCCAAGGTCTAATCCATAAATACAAAACAAAGACAAACATTTGCGTATGAAATATTTAGAACCTGTCACAGCCTTTATATCTTAACATGCGTTTGAAAAATTATTACTTTAATTAAAGCAAAACAGTATACAAATGAAAGCTACATGACACAGATAGATAGTGCATCTGAACAATGGGAAAAAAATTAAAGTAGGGCACAAAGGAATGCCTCGTGGCTAAATCGAGCTCTTTACTGGGCAGACGCACATCAGGCTATTACTCACAACAGAATGACACTGGTTAAGAAAGCAGGACAGAGCTACCAGTATGATAGGCAGCGCCACCACCTCTGCCTTTTTTTCCCCTCTGTGTCACCCCACCTCCCCTCCCAGAGGTGCCTCCCTTTGCCCAGCTGGTCTGTTTGTCACTGCACCCGTTAATCAGGGAGAGAGGAAAGAGAAATAGAGCCTGCAATCAGTCACCCTCAGGGAATTAGGCTTGTGCACATTAACCAGCCAAACTGCTACCTTGCATCAGGGGAATAGGGTAGACAGACATACACACACACATTCTCCTTATAATGGCAGACAAAGGGGCGATACAACTCATAACAAAACCATGTTAAAAAAAACAGGCATTCAAAACACACAAACATAAGATTCTTAATATTTTACCAATTTCAGTGTAATAATCTTTAAGTGAAGGAAAAAATTACAATTAAAGAAAAATATTTTGCTGGCATTCTTTATGAGTATAGCAAAGCCATGAGCTTTGCATGAATTAATATTAATATATTCAACTGGATATGGCACTTCTGCGTTGCCCCAAATCAATCTGCCTGTGATACTCAGATGAGCCTGCAGGGTGTGGAGGCAGATCCCAAAAAGCAGAGGACAAAGCATGCCCTGCCAAAGTGGCCCCACACAATGGAGAGTCAGCAGAGGGATGAGACCAGCCGTTCAAGCCTTTCCTGTTTGCAGAGATGAGGCAGCCAGAGGCACACATGCATCAGAGGCCCTTCCACGGCCCGCTGATCCTAGCCTGAATGCCCTGCTGAATAGGACAGCAGAGATCCTTTGTTGACCTGTAGCATCACATTTATCAAACACTCACGCAGCCAGCATGCCCTCCACATATCGACGTAGATATCAGCATAACTGTATATAATATTTTGTTTTGATGCCATTTTATTCTACATCTGTATTATCTTTTATATTGGATTATAATTTTCACAAATGACACACTAAATTAATTTTAACAAGTAATCATATTAACAGTCAAAATAATTTATTAATCAATGCAACATTTCTGGCAAATACAGAAATTGTTTTCCACACCTTTCCACAGCTGAATTACTATTCACTTCAAGAAGTCATATTTCCCTGTAGTCTTGGAAAATGTCATCAAACTGAGTGAAGGTTTACAACTTTCTTATTAGTCTGAAAATACAGAAGCGCTACTATATACTTTAGGTACTTAATGGACAAAAACATAATGATCTAGTTTATAAACAATGTCAATCCTGCACATGAAATCTGTATTATCTGAAAGAAACCATGTATACCTATGACCTACATCTTCTTCAGTGATTTGTCACATTTACAACAAAAAAAGAATAATTAATAGTCCCACTGGTATCGTTAATGTTTAGTACAAAGAGATGCTATTATACAGGCAAGTTAAGGCCCAGTGAGAATACTGGCCCATCCCAAATATGGCCTATTAAGACTAATACTAAAAATAGGCAAACGCTATAGTGTTTATGCTCCTCTCTTGCTGCTGCAGCTAAATGAGTCCTGGGCTTAGCCTTCATTTCTAAATACATTTGGCTGGGAGTTACAATAGCATCAATCTCCCAAGCTGCCAGAAATCCAAATTAAAAACATCACTGAATTAATTATTCATGCCATTTTAAAACACACAAGAACAAATGCATGCACGGGCTCGGGCAGCATGCCTGCAACTGCTAATACACAGTGCTTCGAATTCATACCAGATCATTCATATCAGTGAAAACAGCTTTACTACTTTATGGACAACTGGCCAATACAAAAATACCTGGAACCAACAAGACTAGCCAATATATGAATAATGTGTCTGAATGTAAGCTATAATAAAAAACAAAAAACAAACCCTGCCCTCAAACATTTCACTGACCATCACAAATCCTAATGTGCCAATATAAACACACACCAGGATTTTCTTTTAAGATTTCTATCAGTGGTGTATAATATTTTTGTATCACTTTTCTTTTTAGTTTCTAAACCATCTGAAATGTAAAGTTTTATTTAGCAACATCCTCTCTCTGTAGGAGTTTGATAACAGTTACCCCATGATTAACAACAACCTCATGAAATATGTTAATTTCAGTGACAGAAAATAACACATATTTAAAGGTCTGCGGCAGCTTTAAATCACCACGTTGGTGTTACGTATAATGGTGGTGTCACACAGCTGTTCTTTGAAGTGTTTTGAAAAGGACTAGCAAGCATTCATTTAGCAAATTGCAACCTCTGGCAAAAACGTGATCACTTTAGTCAAAAAGCAGTGTTGCTGCACTAAGATGCTGTAGTTCCTAAATGTAATTTCAGAGTACCCTGAGAAAAAGCAAGAACTGATAAGCTGAACGCATACACTGAAAGGTATTCTTTAATTTTAAGATAAGTGATTATCAGCAAATGCTTCTATCCAAGTACTTCACCACTGTCCATATCAGTATTGCTTGCTAGCTCTATGATTTTTAAGTGGCAGTGAGACTTTGTGCTTTCAGATTTCTGTGGGGGTGTGTAACACTTTGTGACCTTGTGAAGCACTGGCGAAACAACTGTTCTCCATCTAAAAATCAGCCCCCATAAGTGGTGCTGACAAAAGCCTTTCCAGATCTCACCTTTAAGAGAGATATTTATTCATTAAAAGCCTCTAGAATCAGGTTTAATAGAGTACAAGCTGTCATAATACAAAACAGCTGGAAAATGTCAAGTTAAGAGTTGTGTTTAGTAGTACATCTACTACTACATCAATGCTTCTGGCAATATTATAAATAATATAAAGAGAATGCTGGTACTGGTTCAGTTTACCATAGTTGGTTTTCATAAAATCTGAGATACTGCGTAAAATTTAAGAAGAACTGAAAACTGTGTGAGTCACACACAAGGAATTTTAATGCATTTTTTTTTGTTGTAAAACAACATGCTCATTTTAAACTTGACGCTAGCAACCGGTGGCATCAGGTTCAAGGACATCTGTATCCCTGTGAGGCATCTTAAAAACAACCTATGAGCATTAAGTTCAGTCAAGTCCTTGACTACAGTCTGGTCGCTACATTGTACCAACCACACCCAAAAGCAAGCAAGCACACAACTAAATAGCTATGCAAAAGTGAATTTAATACTTCTTAATGAATCAACAATAGCAAAACCTAGCGGATCGTCACAGTCAACACCTACAGTACACTCATGTGATGATGCCCTAAATACCTTGGTCATTTCTTAGCGCAGGGAGCTAATTTTTATTAAGCAAACAACTGGGTATACATGACATTATAAAATATTTCAGTGTGAATCCTCAGTGAAAGAATGGAGTACCAATGTTATGCAAGACTAATGTTAAATGCTCTGCCACCATACAATCAGCAAAAATTTATATTACCCTCTTATTAACTGATAGTTGATGATTTACTATAACATATTGCTGCTACAATAAAACAATGGTCATGATCTGGTCATTAAGATATTTATAAATCTGGTTTTTATAAGAGCCAGTGCAGAGCTGCTATTGTACTGAGTCTGTGTACAACTTCAAGAGCAGAAAATTGCTGTAGCCACGTGAAAAGTGATAGAAACTGGAGCATCTTTAAGTGCTGCTTCATACTGGCTGCAAAACTAAGTCAATTCCCAAAGAGCCCCATGTTAAAATGCACAACTTTACAGCGTTAAAAAGAGTGTTTAGAGCCTGGTGCAAAAATTATTTTGATCTCTGTGGATGGCTTCATACATCTGGGCAGGGTGAATTTTGTTAATCCGCCTGGACCCTGGAATTTAAGTTTTCATTGACAGGTATTCCAGCACAAAAAACTGGGAACTGATCAGTGTTTTCTAGACTTCATGTTCACTAACTAAAATCACTGAACTAGACCTTTGTACCTTGTTTGTGCGACTGATGAATTTGTATGGCTTGCAGTGTGGCACAGACTGTCCAAGAAGTGTATCCCTCAGTTGGTGAGTGAAATGTTAGTGTTTTATGAGTCCTTTAGTTAGCACTAATTAGCAGATATGTGTGTCACCATAATTTACAGATGTAGCTTGCTGAACAGTGTTGTTAGCATTAGCTTATTAGCATTAGCTCCACCCCTTAAACCATATAAGGCAATTTTTTGCTCCAAAACCCCAACTTGGCCATCGCCAAAAAGCTGTCACAGAAAATGAATGGGTGATGTCATGGGAGTTACGTCCATCTTTTATATTTCATTACTATGGTTTGATTCTCATCGCTTCATTTATGGCTTTGCTCGGAAATATCAGCATTGGAGTGTCTTATGCTAAAATGTAAAAGCAATTTTGTCCATTTCCAGATAACTTAATCCACATTTAAAACGGAATTAAAGCTGAAAGTCCACTGTACTGATGAACAGAAGCAACATTTCCCAAAACAGTATAATTTTCATTACAGTTAAGACTACAGAAGGTTCAGTATTAATGGTGCCCTCACAGATGTGCACATTGGTATTCTACATGAATACACTTCCATCACATCAGCTACCCTTGCCTCTGAACTGCCAAAAGCACACAAGGCCTAAGCTGACCCTACACATTGTCACAAACCTAACCATATCTGAACATCTGTGAACAGCTCTCCAGCTGTTATGTATCTGTGTACACTCCTGTTGGAAGTGGGGATTAAACTCCCCGGTGTCTATGGCTCCCTCCTCCTGTTTGCAGAGTAGCACGTTAGAAGTCCCACTGCTCTGTGCTATAGCTAAATTAGCAATTAGCATCCACACAGCAAAAAGATAGAGAGCAGTATTAATTTGTATCATTTCACTCTGTATAATAACATTTTTTTAAAATGGGATTGGGAGATAAAACTAAACTTTATGTTACACAAAAAAGCTACAGCTTGTGAGATGCTTTTAATGATCTATAAAAAGTCTGTCCAGAAACACTTGGACAGCTATTTTGAAGTATTAACTAAATTAACTTTAGTTTTAATGGTCACAGGGGCATTGAAACTGCATGCACAGAATCACCAGTCAAATCTGATTAAAACAAATAAGTTAGGCAATTCTAGTTTACAATAATGTTTTAACAACTTTTTCCCTTAGAAGTCAAAACTGTCATTATCTTGGCTCTTGGATAATTCTCTCATAGATTTCAATTTAGAACCATTTCAGTGCCACATCTTCAGCTGATAACGTCTCTGGCTCTACACACCACATTTCTTTGTTTTAAAATACTTTGAATTGATAATCACAGAGTTGTTCAGAGAAACAGCTATATTCTAGTGAATGAAAACCTCAATTGAACCTTAAAATGTAAACTGCTTAGAATCAAAAGTTAAACAGCATTAATCTTTTTCTGCCAGGTGTATCCAAACTGATTCAACTTTAGAAATGACTAAAAACTAGCATATATTATATGATTTTTGTGGTCCCCTTGAATACCATGTTGTACAAAATACTAAGTACTTTAAAAACCTATTATACATTCTTTACCAAAGATTTTATTTAATCTTTGCATCTATTCTTTCTTAAATACCAAATTTAAAAAAAATCATCCTAATCAGTGTTCTAAATTTGTATCAACTGTACAAAGACTGGATAAATTAACCACAATAGATAAATAAATTCTATATTAGTCCACTATATCATAAGATGCTCCTGTAGTTAGACCTATAAAAATGAATTGTTAAGAGATGCACATTAGAAAGCAGCCACAAAAGGCTTACATTGGGTTAGTAATATGGTTCACTGCAGCAAAATAAAAGTGTGAATAGCATGAATTGAAAAAGGCTTGTCCAAGAGGGATTTTGAGAATCAGCACTACAGGGGGCCCACATTCAAAGTCCCATTGTATTGTTGAACGCTGTTCATCGAGGCAACCATCCAGCCAGCTAATAGCAATTTCTTATCCATCTATATCATCCTGTCTGTGTCTCCATCAAAAAAGCTCCATGTTTTGTTTTGTTTTTTTGGTGTTTTTTCATCTTGTGGTCATGAATACAAAAAAGTATGATCTGGATTCCATGAGGTATAAATGATCAACAAGCACATTTTACTCCAATGAAAGAATTTTAGTGCATTAATCTATTTTGTTTTGTTATTTCTTCTTCCAGGAAACAGCACTAACTGAAACATTTACCACAATGTCTAATTACACAATAATTGAGAAATCTTTGACCACAACAACACACACCTATTTCCTGAACATAAATGCTTATACAGTTGCCAAGAACATGGCTATTTAGGAAAATATTTTTAAGCTCATACAACAAATGATATATGTAGAATTACTAGTTAGCCATTCACAACAGGAATAAGATTACTTACTTTAACTGGTTCCATAACAATTTGCTAATATATTTTACATATATATGTATGCTGTATATGTGTATTTTCTCCAAGTCTAGCCAATGCAGCGATTAAAATGTGTATTAGCACTCCCAGAAAGAGCCTATTTATGTTTATACATCTGAAGAAAAGCTACTAACAAAGACAAGGTGAACAGAGACAGCAAAATGTCATCATGTCAATCTAATGGTACTATTCCAATTTACACAAATATTTTTAAACATATCAACATGACTGACCTATTCTTCAAATTAATCATTTGAAAAGTAAAATCTGTTTGTAGCAAGAACAACTGAGATCAACTCCACAAAGAAAGAGACAAGCAGAATAACTGGTTAATACTGAATAATTAAATTAGTGTCTCCATATTCATTTTTTTTTACAATATAATGGTAGGTATGCTCCAATTCTGAATTGTTAGGCCAATGCATGTGTTTACCTTTACAGCTTACAATGGCCAACAGCAACATTTTTGTTTCTTTTGTTATTGTTGTCATTTATTTCTGTTACATACCATGAAAAAGTGATGAAAAGAACTGTTTTAGTCTTATTGTGATCGATGTAACAGAAGTGTTAGCTACTGCCATCTGTAAATGTGTTTAATTTTTTTATAAGTAGCCGGTATTGACTGACAACAGCATAAAGCCAATATATCAGTACCTCCCTATCTTTTAGGTTTGAAGGTTTTTCCTGATTTATTTTTCAAGCATAACAACATTTTTGTTTATCAATGGCCATAAATAACAGAAAGTGCAGCGATGTATGTTAAGTAAAGTAGCACAGACTCATTGCCTCAGCTACATGCAAGCCAGTCATGTTTATGTGCCTAGTCACCCCGTCACGGCTTATTTCAAGCCATAAAAAACCTTGGTATGGCTATTTAGACACAATGTAATAGTTGTACAAGCCTTAATACCAGGGAAAGAAAACATATGAAGTGAAGAACAGTACAAAATTCAGCACTGTTTCATAACACACTGCTGAATGTGAAACATACACTCACCACCAAATCATCTCTGCCATAAATTTGCCTTTTAAAAAGCTTTAACATATTCAGAGTTGTCACAGTAAAACTCTGGATTATTTTTATTACTGAGGTCATGGTGGGTTTTGATAATGTACTGGACTACACTGCACTGAAAACTGTTCCTAACATTTTGTGATGCATATGCACTGAGGACATGCAGCATGATTTCAGGCCTCCTGGAATGGTAACTGACAGGAAGAGTCTTTACCAATTAAAATAACCCAAATCCTACATGAAATTAAAATTCCATTTTATAATACATTTTACTTGTTATTTTGTGTTGACTTTATAGACATGAATTCAACAAAATAAAATCATACAATTATATCAAACGTTAACATACAAACCAGTTTTCAGGCCTAAGGAAAGGAAAGGGGAGGAAAGGGGGAGGAAAGGCAATGGAAATATCACAGAATTAATGTGCTTTTTAACCTACTCTGTAAAGCTAGAAAATCAGTCACTGAATATAAACTGAGCCACAAACCAGAGGTGTACTGTGCTGAGAACAACTGGATGACAGTCTTCTCCTCACTTTGGTTTCAAACCATTTCCTTGCAGACTCTTCTGGCCCTAACAGCAGTTAAGTGACATCAACAAACTCCTGTGTGGATTTGGTTTACAACACCTAAACATTTTAGCCCTGTGTTACTAATTTCTACTTTAAGGTTTAAAAATAAATACATAAAATCAACAAAAACACCCCCATCATGGGTGTTACCCAGTACCCACGTTAGACAAAAACATCAAATTGCAAACTGCTCATTAAGAATACTGATTACAATAAATTATATATACCATGTGAGGCTTTTTGTTTTCTAACCATTTTTCAGTGCAGACGTTTCTGAGCCAATGAAACATGGATCTACACGTGGTGGCCAGTAAATGCCAGCTCCATGCTATCTGCTAGACAAGAAGTGTGGCGCTTGATGTCCATGTAGCAAACTTGCACATTTCAAAGCAACGTGTTCACTGGCCTTTGATTACAATTATCTCTTCCCTAGTAAGCCCTCATTTTTACTTTTACCTGATGCATTCCAAGCTATGACTCACAGCGTAGGCCAGGCACGCAGAATAAATCTCAAATGTCATATGATAACATAACAACCACGAAGCCCACAATGTCGACAGAGAGGGGGGAAAACACAGCTTTACAAGATGCCAGCACTATAGCATATCGTGGTATGGTACGTAAAAAAAACATAGCCAGGGGCAAGCGGCAAGGCTTGGTTGGTGTAGAAGCAGATGCTGAATCAAAGATCCACAGGCTGGCTGACTGGCTGTGCACAACACGCAGATAAAATGTGGCTGCATTTGACATCGATTCAAACAAAGGCAAGAGGCAGACGTACACAGAGATGTTTCCAATGACTAACACAACGCGCTGCAGCTGGACACTTCCCAACCAGGCAGCTAACATAACAGAAATGTATGCAGGCTTATCTCCAGTCACAGAAATGTAAAACACAAAAAGGTTGTCTTTTGGCTTGAAAAGCTAATAGCAGTGGCAAGCTAACAGCATGTCACCTGAATATCAGCCCCCCCCCATTAGCTTTGTTACGAGTGGCTAGCCTGCTGGTGGCGGAAAATAAAGAGACCCAAAAAAACCCCAACAAAAAACACACACACACACACACACACACACACACACTTACCCCTTATTTTCTCTTCTGTTTAAGAGGCTCTCGGTGTTTTCTTTTTTTTTTTTTTTTTCCTTCCAGGTTCCCCCGCTTT
>VVHJ01012457.1:60250-78812 GCA_015107715.1 Tylochromis polylepis
CACAAAGTATTTTTTTTTTTTTTTTTTTTGTCCTATCGCGTCGCTATATGCGAAAATTAACCAAACATGTGAAATCTCTTCCTTTGCTTACGGACGCGTCCGGCTACGCTAAATCTGAATTTTAACGGTTTAAAAAAAATCCCAGGTGACACTGATAACGTCTTCCCTTTAAATCCGCATCCTCGAAAAAAGCTCTTTCCCTCCGCGCTGCTAGCGGTGCAGCGCGTTACGAAACCAAACCAGGCTCTCTCTTTATTTAGCTTTCACACAGCAAAACGGTCTGCTGGGGGGGAAAAACATGCACAGGCTGAGAGGACCCCGTTTTGAGGCAGGTATGAGACGGATATCCGCAGCAGCTTCTTCTCCCCCCCCCCGGCGGCTGAGCATCCGAAGAGCCGTCCGTACCTCACTGACTCCAGCTCCCTGTGCTAACGTTCAACAGGGAGAAGAAAGAAAAAGTAGATGTGGTGGTGGTAGCTAGGGATGTGCGTGGGAGGGGGTTAGGTGGCGGGTGAGTGGGAGGGTGTGTAGGTTGGGTTCTGACCCTTCGCAGTCGCACAGTATTCTCACAGTATCAGTATTCTCAACAATAGCAGGAAGATGATGCTCTGTCCTTGTGTCTGGTGCTGTCCCTGGTGCTAAAACTGAAAGCTTTCACTTTCATATACCATGCTTTTAATTAGAGTCTGCCTATCTACAGTACTGTGCAAGTATTTACCCAGCCCTCCCATTTCTTTATATTCTGCTAGGAAAATTGTAAATTGGAGCATTTTATTGAAACGTGCAATAATTCTAACTAACCTGAAACACGGTTTCTTTGGATGTTGGCTGCTTTTTGTTTGGCACGCTGTCACCATGATCCCCCACTGCTTTGGTACTGAGATCTGGGGAGGCCAATCCATGACTTATAGCGATCCATGTAGTTTCTATGCTTTTTTTTTATTGGGCTGGGGGCTGTAGCTCAGGCAGCAGAGCAGGTCATTTACTGATTGGGAGGGTAGTGGTTCCCTGGCAGCTCCACCTTTATCTTTACTAACCCCAAGTTGCTCTCTGATGAGAGTGAATGTTAGATAGAAAGCACATAAGCATAGAAAAGGGCTTAAATGAATGGGTGAATGAGGCTAGTTGTATAGCTAGTTGCTTGGTGGTTCACATAATCACGTAGAATAGAAAAGCTCTATATAAGAACCAGTCCATTTACCATTTACTGTGCTGGCAGTATCTCTGAAGTGTCACTGTCATGCTGAAAGATACCAATCAAATGTTTTCCATTTGACCTGACACTATTTCTTTTATCAGTTCTGACAGGACCCCCACCACTAGCTGGAATGCAGTCCCAAACCATGACAGAGCTTCTACTGTGTTTTATGGCTTTATGGCTGTAGATACTCACTGTTGTACCTCTCTCCTGGCCTTCTCCATGCATACCGATAGCAGTTTGAAGCAAAAATCTCAAATTTGGATTCATCACTCCATAAGACCTGCTGTCACAGATTTCCAGTCCAGTTCTTGTGTAATTTAGTACATGTCAGCTTTTTCTCCCTGTTTCCCTTCCTTAAGAACGGCCTCTTGACAGACACCCTTCCTTTGAGACTGTTTCTGATGAGGCTTTAGTGATCAATAGATGGATCAAGTGAAGGTCCAGATGCATCTCTCAGGTCCTGGTTCAAGTCACTTTGCTATTCCATTAAAAAAAAAAGTGCTTGCACTCACACACACTTTGTCTAGAATTTATAGGCAAATATGTGCAGCAGTATCTGTTACATTTACATTTTAAAGCGTATTACAAGAGTCACTTCTCTGTGATTACTAAACCTATACACTGTGCCAGTGTACACAATAAATTTAAGGATAAATGAGCCACTTTAAACCACAATCACGAACTGGTATGCATAATAACAACCATAGACCACACTCATAGAAAAATGAATCCACAGTTATAAAAGTGTAAAAATATCTGTCTTAGACTGCAGAGGCAAATAGGAGACAAACAGGAGACACATTTTCTCTAGGCACAGAAGTGGATCAATGAATCACTCACGCACAGACACTAGGACAGCTGACTGAGAGCACAGAATATCTTCAGCGCATTTCCATTTGTTTTGTAATTTTCAAGTGAGTTATTTGTTTTAAAACTAGCTGTGCAAGCTGATGAAGGCCCTCTTTTTAGTTTCAAAGACACATGAGGGGTACTTCCCAAAGTTTAACCGGCACAGATCCATCCACACAGTGTCCTCTATTCTGATTAACATGACTGATGCAGAAGCACTAAACTAACATTAACTGGATAACTGAATTGAGTTCTCACTGCAATAATTTATCAGCATTGTGGGTGTTTAATTTTTTTATCACCAATCTGTATGAATTAATGTAATTTGTAATTGAAGTATGTTAGCAGAATTCAGCTGAGGGAGCACTGTGGCCTTTTTTGATGGACCTCCATCCAACGTTTGTCCATAATGCCAAGTACATATCCTTGAATTAAAGTAAGTAATATTTTTTTCTATTAAATTCAAGACAAGAAAGTTGTTTCTACAGTTGTACAGCTGATACATCCAAAACTGGGTAACTCATACAACAATAGAGGGGAAATAGCTACATTGTATTTTCCTAGTGAAATGTACCTTTAAGGTGGGCTTAAATTCCTTTTATAGCTCTGACAATTCTCCAGTCATTGTATGCATTATTTCATGACAAAGGGTCAGCATATTCAAAGGTTTTTTTTGTCTATAATTCTTTTATGACTTTAAATTTGTAAAATATTGTTAAACACTGGGAGTATTAAATGTGTCACTGGACCTCAAAGCTTCAGATTCTCGAACTAGGCTATCTCCTTCTTTGTTGGGATTTCTTAGGATTAGAATTTTGTTCTATATCCATGCACTATACTGCAAGATTACATTTTACACTTTTTGAAATGAAAGACCTAGCCTCAACACCACAGTCTTGATTTTTTTTTTCCTATTTTACTCCAGATTTTACTTCAGTTCAGAGGGTTATCTTCGAGGAACTGTAGTTCTACTAAATAATTCCTGAGACACTATTCAGCACCTGGCTGGTGTGCAACATAAAGCAGGTCATTGAGATCTGGGTTATTCATAAAGCCCTGGAAGATGGTCATGAAAGAGTGTCTCAGCACCATGGGTAAGTGTTTTCCTGTGTGCTTTTTTCTCTGCTGCACTACAGTGTGTGCAGTGTCTTGATGGTTACAGCAGTTAGAAAAGATGAACACTCTAGAGAGCCATTCATTCATGTTGGTTCGCTGTTGACAGGAACTAAGGAAGGCGCCCAAACTGACACCTAAATCAGTTTTGAGTCTCGGTCTAGTTCCAGCCCATCGATGGGTGTAGCGAAACCAAAAAAAGTGGTGGTGGTGAGGGGTTTATGGGATGATGGGTCTCTTAAGGAGGGCTCAGCAATTTGGGGAAAAAAGCATGCTACTCATTAAGGCAGTTAGTGGTAATGAAAAAGCTCTGCTGTGTTGTTAGAGTGGTTTGAACACTTTGCATTTGCTATGAATGTATTATTGGAGTTTTCCAAATGAGCAGCCTCTTTACAGCTGCAGCTGGAAAGGTTGTTTTTGATATGCAACATCTTTAACTATATTTAAAGCTAAAAAAAAATGGTGGGAAAGAAAAATTGGGAAAAGCTGGTGATTTGAAATTTGAAAGAAGAATGGAGATATAAACCATATGGATAATGGATTTGCCTTGAGAGGCCTTGAGAGACTAGAGTTAAGGTGGATTGAAGTGTGTAAAGGAAACCACGATTCTTTGACCAGACACTACACAGCCGTGTTTAAAAATAAAAGAAAGCTCCAAGTCTTTAAAAATCACTCAACTGAGCTGCATGCTTGTGCATCAGCAACGATAGCTCTCTCTCTCTCTCTCTCTCTCTCTCTCACACACACATATACACACACACACACACACACGTTCAGAACCTGTTTACGCCCTCAGTCCCAGTCACCCACCTCTGTTTACAGACCCACACCCAAGCAGACAGCTCAGCCACAATCCACCATGACAAAGGAAAAGAGCTGAGCGTGGGATATAAGGCTGCCACTGGCTGCCAGAGTGTGTCCAGCACAGTGATTTCTGCAGATTGCAGCAGTTTGAGATAAACCCCCTTCTGTCTGCTCACTATAGATGGGACCTGGGTGGGTGGGGTCATCACTGGTGCGTGCAGTGACTGGGGTGGTGCTGGTGGGTGGTGTCTGATAAAGTCTGTGTGACTGTATACCCCCCCTCCCCATCCAACCTCATAAAAGTCTGTGTGTTTGATTAATACTACTCTCATTAAAGCTGGGTAATATTAATTCAAAACCCTCCCAATTAATTGAAAATATAAATTGTAAGAAAACGGCACATTTGCAGGTACTAATGCAAAATAAGCCTGCAATTCGTCCCCTACAGGTGCCATCCTGTTATGTCCTACACAACATGGAACATGGAGTGGAGATGGGTTGCAAAGAGGCTTGCAGACATGCAGCAATTGTAGGTAGGTTAAAGCAAAACAAAAAAAGATGTATCTCATGAGATTCAACTGCTGATAGAATGATGAGCTGGGAAACTTGAGCAGTGGCTTGCCTACGCTAATGCTAAAGTCAGTTTATTTATATTAAATCTTGAAAGTTTATCTATTGATAAACCTAAAAATATATATATTTTTGCTGTTTTTAATCAGCGCTAATTGCTGCCTGTATGTCAAGCAGGAGGAAAAGAGGAAGACCACCGTGAAGACTCATTGATGTAGTGAAGGTCAGGCAAAGGGTTGGTGTGTTGATGTTAGAGACACGGTGACATGGAGGCAGGTGATTTGCTGTGCCAACCCATAAAAGGAGTAGCCAAAAGAAGGAGTAGTAGCTGCCTTTATGTTCAGTGTGATCAGTGTTGAAAGTATATACAGTAGATAGACTGTATAAATCAACCAGTCTTTATCCACAACAGTGCAAACAGATTTTCCAGACAGCTAACAACACATTTCTACCTAGATCATCTTCCCCTTTTCATTTCCTCTTTGTATTAATCAGTCTCTATACTTTGAGCATATTGACGAGTAAACCAACCTAAATAGACTCACACACTGACATAATTATCCTGAAAAGTCTGGGGAGACTTTATGAGCTCAGTCTTTATGAGTTTGCCCTGTAAATGTTAAAGAAAAAAAATGCAGATCATCTTGCTCTGTAATTGCGAAGTGGCAGATGTGAAATATGCTTGTCATTTCCAAGCATCACCATATGCCGTATTTGTCTCTCCGCCTCCAAAGTCAACCAAAATTGTATTAGACCAACAAAGAAGAAAGTTTAGTAGTTGTAGTCTACGGCCATCGACACCCAGCGGGTTATACTCCGGTCAGCATGACCCACTAACAGATATTTTTATCTCCAGCACAACTTTTTGAGTTTTCTCCGGAGAACACCTATGCTATTTCTGGTTTGGTTCTTGCTCATCTGTCTTTGCTGTCCCTTTTCTTATCTCTGTTTCTCCCCAAACTAGTTGTTGGAGGTCACCCTGCTGTTCCAGTTTAAAATTATATAATAATTAGACAGAATGAAACCAGGACACCAAGGAGCTGTGGTGCCACTATGGTGCAACGTGACTCACAGAGTGCACAGAAATTGGGACCGACTACAGGTCTGGACAAATAGGAAGCAAAGCTGAGTGGGCAGTGACACTTTTTTTGTGGTTTGCAAATCAGAAGACAAGCTGTTTTACAGGCAGTTAATGTTTATGAAACCCATGATAATACTGTGGATCCACTCACTTTCTTTAGCGTTTCAAATTATTTGTATTTTTAGGAGGTCACAGCAGGCATGGCAGTCTACGCATGAGTCAAGGCGAGTCACGATAACTGCTTACTTTTTGCAACCACTGTGTTGTTTATCAGACCAAATTGTTTTGCCAGACAAGCAGACTAACATAAATCAAAAACTGAAATTGTTAGTAACATTCAAGTTGATAAACCAATGCTTAATTTGTGAATAAAGCACATGCAGCATGTTTCCCCCACAAAAATCAAATTAACAAGTATGCAGGAGCAGTTGGACTGAAGATTAATGGAAGAAACATTCAGTGCTGTACATGTACTAGCAGCTCCCTCTAGTGTGGGTTTTTATTTGAGTTTATGTTTTACTTTTATTTTTGCAGGGAGGACTGAGGAAGGGGATAGTCAAAAGTAAACTCTCTGTAAATGCAAACATTTTAGGAATTACCTTTCAAATATAAATCACAAACAAAAAGTGTCAAATATCAAATTAATAATGCAATGCAATGTTAAAGTTCAGATTTTCGTCATTTATTTTACACAAATTGAAAAATAATTCACTTCAATTACGAAATGAAATGCATAATTGTTGTCTTCAGTGCAAATAGCATGCACAGTGAAGCATCACTATGTCATAGCATACGACTGATATTAGATGTTAAATTGTGACAGGAAGGCCCCAACCCTGCCTTCCTGACTCTGGGAGTCAACCACTTCCCCCATGACTGTGATCAATAAGCTAATGATCATCAGCATGTAAAAGTGTGCAAGTGATGTGCAATATGGGGCAAAGGGACATTGTCAAGATGGTCTTTGGTTCCCCTGGACAGAAAAAAGAAGACAAGGAGACTTGAAGTAGAGGAAAATATTCGAAGGTAGAAAAGTAGAATAGTCAGGGAGATGAAGAAAATGTACAGAGAGTCTAGCAAAGAGAGGACGTTGGACAGATGGAGTAAATGTAGCCAGGTGGGGAAGATCTGTTGTTTTAAATTGTGCCACCAGATGGCACTGCTCCTTTTGAAGTACCGCTGTGAGTGCAAGGAATGCTAGATTGCATTGGTGCCTATGAGCACTGCTGTTTCCAGGGAATACAGGCTTATTATCTTGAGATACATATCCTTTCAAACTGTGTGTTTTGTACTAATAAGTATTCTAACATGTTGAATTTGTGAAGTACATAGGGTTCTGTCCTTGAGTATAACCATATTTGCGTGGATGTTAAAAGAAGTGTGGAAAGCTGAGCATCGGTTGTGAAAGAGGCTGACCTGACCATTTGTCCCTTGTGTAATCCTTTTTCTCGCTCTTCTGCATTGCTGCACTGTTGAGATACTTTTTTTGTATCCTGACTTAGAATTAAGCCTCACGCAGACACTTCACTATGTCAGAGAGAGACAATGGTGACAACCAGGGTTTGGGGGAAACTACAGAAAAGGACTGTCACTGAGCTTCAGGCCAAATGATGAGAAATGAGTAATAACTGTTTTGAGTTGTGGAGCTAGTAAGTCTTATGTATATTTGCCACGGGAGCACCACATCCAACAGCAATGGATGGATATTCTGTGACAATCAGGTTGACTTCATCCTCTCTTCCCTCAGGGGTTCCACACTTGAAGAGATCAGGTTATGTACTGAGGGAGAAATGTTCAGTTTTCTCAGAGAAGCCCAGTATAGCACAGCTGTTGGATACCTTTCATGGTCATCCCCAGCTGGAAGGTGAAGATTTCTTTGAGTACCTGCACACACTGACCCAGATCCTCCACTCATCCCTGAAACAGAAGCCTGATGCAGTATCTGATGCAAAGATGGCAGCGAGAGAACAGTTTGTGGAGGGAGTAAAAAATTCTGCACTGTGAAGGGAGCTTCACAAGATGGTGAGAGACAAGACAGAGTGAATGCTTTTTGATGTATTTCAGGAAGCTTTGCTTGGTCTCTAGAAGACAATAGTCCTCTAGTGCCTTGTGGCACTAGAGTTGCTAAGAGCATGACCACACTGGGTGACAATGTAGTCGAAGGAAGTCACTCTATGTATGGAGATCAAGAAAAGCCATCTGCTACCTTAGATAAAATTGTTAAGGTGGTATGAATGTGGTAAGGAATAGCGTTACGGTAAGAGAAAGGTCATACAAATGTGAAAATCCCAGACCAAAGTTTCACTTCACAGAAGATGGGAAGCCTTTTTCAATTGATCTTTTTGAAAGAGTAGTTAGTATTTGTCCAAAAGATGAAAGTGAGGGAGGTGGGTTAAAGGCTAGGACCCTTTTGGATACAGGGATCAAACTTAACTAATCTCAGAGGTATTTTTTTTACCTTACTAGGTGAAGATGATAATGTAACCTCCACAGCTAAATGGCTTAAACTGCAGCTGACTCACTGGCAGTCCCTTACAAAGGTTACTTTACGCTAGATGTGCAGTCCACGGGGTTAATAGTACTTGATGTAGGGAGCTGTAGGGAGGCCACTGCTAATTATAAAAAAGAGTGTGATCAAAGAGAGCACTAGCACCTGTGGATCTCCTTATGAGCCAGGAAGGCAGTAGCTTGAGATTGTGCGTAGATTCTAGACAGCTTAATGCTAATACTAGCCGTCGTGCATTTCTTCTGGCCTGTACAGACCAACATTTTGAGGCTTTGCATGGTGCAAAGTTTTTCTTGACCCTTGAACTTGTAAGTGATTATGATAAAATTTCAGTGACATGGGACTAGCATTAGACAGATTTCAGGACTCCTTTTGTGTTGTTTGAGTATATTAGATTGCCTTTTGCAGTGGTCTGGCAACTTTGGAAAGACTCATGCATGCCACTGTGAGTGACTTAGCCTTTCAGTCTTTTCATGTTTGTATATTAAGACAACATATTAGTCCGCTCATCAACTTTTGAATACCATTTAGCATGTCTACAGACAGTGTTACAAAGACTCAGGGACAAAGGGTTAAAGGTCAGGGTGGAAAATATGTCAGCTTCTCTGATGTAGTGTACACTTTAGCATCAGCTCTCAGCTGAGGAGCCAGGCATGGACCCAGACAAGATAGCCGCTGTGAAGCAGTGGCCAGTGCACACCATGGTAAAAGACTGGGGTGATTTTTTGGACTTTATTACAAAAAAGTTATTACAGGAGCATTTCTTGCATGCACTACATGAATACATTAATGTGAACATTCAGGAAAATACCCCAGTAGATGTAAAAACCTGTTTGAAAGTGTGAGGACACCAACATGTCAGGAGTTTTTTGAACAGCTGAAAGTGCTTCTCTCCTTGCTTATGCTGATTTCTCACTCTCATTTATTTTTGAGATGGATGCCAGCAGCTTAAGACTGGGAGCAGTTCTTTGCCAGGTGCAGGGTAGCAGAAAACATGTCATAACATATGCCAGTAGGAGACTGAGGAGTCCAGAAAGAAATAACAGAAATTACAGCAACATGAAGCTAGAGCTGCTTGCACTCAAATGGGCTGTGTCTGGGAAATTTAAGAAATATCTCCTGGGCTGCAAATTCACTGTATGAACAGATAACCACCCTCTGCCCCAGCCTTTGGGAGATGAAGAGGAGTTTGATGGCTGTAAATCTATTTGTAACTTAATCAACTGAGCAACAGCTTTAGCGCCAGACTTAGTAAGCGCAGGCGTAAAGTGTTGTCAGGTCAGGCAAGCTCATGTCATGGCAGCTGAGCAAGACACTCACCTGAGAGACTCTCAAGGCAATACATCCACTCTGGCAGGTTACACTAAGTAAGAGCTGCAACAGTATCAGAACACTGACTCTACTGTCGAGTCCTTCGGAAAGTTTTGAGCCCAAAAGAAACCGCTTACCCATCACCAGAGAAAAGGTTTGGCTAAACCCTTGACTTCTCTGCTCTGACAGTGGCTCCAAGTCAGGAAAAATGAAGGATTGCTGTATCAAGTAATCAATGATGGCCATTTAAGAGAGTGCCGTTTTGTTTACAGGAAGCTGTACTGGAGACAACAGGGACTGGATATGTCTGTGAAGGTTCTCAGTCATCCAGGTCGTCGTAGTCTAAGGAGTTTGGAAAGAAGACGTTTCACCTCTCATCCGAGAAGCTTCTTCAGTTCTAAGAGCAAATGGTGGAGAGTCCCAGATTTTAAGCCCTATGGGAGTGTCCCCAAGGGGGTCATGGACCCCCTATGACCCTCCCCAAGAAGATCATAGGGGGTCGTGTGGCTCGTGTGACCTAATCACACGAACCAAGGGGTGAAAACTGGTGTGGGTCACAGTCAGCCAAGGTTTTGGGTGAAGCCATTGTGAAACCTAGCCCCACCGTATCATGTGATTTACTGAGGTCAAATGGCCCAGGATGTGAGTGGGCGTTAAGGCGTCTGGGAAGGAAGCTCAAATATTAATAATAAATATTAAGCATTTAATTATTTCCTGTAAAGAAGACAAATGACAATTTACAGTTTGATTTTTACTCATTTTAAATTAACATATGACATAAGATGAATGTTTGGAAATGTGACCTAGTGTTATTCAACTTCACACATTATTTATGGTGTACCGCACAGATCAATTTTGGGTCCCATTTTATTTATTTATTTTTTTCTCCACATTAGATCCATGGCTAAAATCAAACCCAAGCTCTGAAACTTTGACCTGTAAGAAGTTAACTGATGCTCATTTACTTTCTCCAGGAGAAATAACTGCATTTCCCTTCTTTCAATTTAAAGCAGCAGCTTTGTTTCTCACTGGTTTTAGAAGACGGCATCACATCACCCCAATCCTGGTTTCCCTCTGCTGGCTTTCTGTACATTTTAGGATTGAATTTATCATTTTACTGACCACATGCAAACACTTCTAGAACAGGAACTGGCACCAAATTGGTGGAAAAGGGGAATGTGTGCTGCATCCTTTTTTTCATTGTGAGATTCCAATTAAGGAAATTTACCTATTTTTGCTGAAAAAAAAATGTTTAAATGGTTCATTTTAGGGAGGTAAACACTTGATGTTGTTTAAAATTTTAAATTATCCACTTTTATGTGGAGTTACCTGGTGGGCAATTTTCTACTTGATGATGATGTTTATCCTTCACTCTAGTTCTACAAAGTGGCCTATAGTATCTGCAAAAACACATGCATTTTTATATTTACATATGACATAGAAACAATTTGCTGTGGAGATGTTGGTATGTGTGTGTTCAAACTGGATTTCAGTTAAACTACTCTGACTCTCCTGGATCTAGCTCTTGGTAAGAAAACCAATTAATGTACCAAATATCAGAGTGCCTTTAAGAAGCTGTTTCTTCTACCATCGCTTCACCAATCACAGGAGTTAAACTTACCATCCAGACTATCTGCTGTTACAGCCTCCTCAATAATCTGGCTCTCACTTGCACCCTCATGGTTAGCAGGAACAGTAAAGAGCAGTTTCTCCATCAGTGCATCAGTCTGCAGATCTTCAGGCAGAGCATCAACTTCAGGCAGAGACAGAGGGTCAATGTTTGTAGCCTCAGTCATCTCTTTGGTGGTGGTTTCCTCCTCTATCTCCATCTTCTTCTCTACAGCAAGAACTGCAGCTTCTTTCTCCAGATAAGTCGACGTTTCACTCAGAGATTCGCTTTCTAGAGTTCCCAAGGACGCCTCAACTTCAGCCAAGGTCACAGACTCGAGAGACAAAACACTTCCTTCGTGCTCCGCTGCCCCTTTTTCTTTGTTCTGATTGATCACTTCATCATTTAGCCTCAGTTCCTGGTCAGCGTCAGACGACTGCTTCGGTCCTCGCTCCGATCCAATCACAGCTTCAGGGATTGCTGATGTTTCAGCTTCCAGTGCATCCATCGCTTCAGAGATGGAATCTAGTGTTAAAACGTCCACCTCTGTTGCATCTTCAGAAACAGAAACATCTTCTATTGGCGTCTTCACTTCCAACTCTTTTGCTAGCTCCTCAGCTCCCTTCTCGAGCAAGTCACATGTTTCTTGCAGAGCTTCAGTTTCGAGACTTCTCACATCAGCCTGGATTTCTGCTAAAGTTGACTTAAGTATCATGGCTTCTGCTTTGCTGGCTTTCTCCTCTTCTGTCTCCAAAGAGTCTCCATTAGCTGCTACATGTGGATCCAGGGCTGAGCTGGTATTCATCATGGCGGCAGCTTTGGAAAGCTCTGCAAGAAAAAAGGTCTTTCACCACAGTGAAACCTTCTCACCTTTTCAGGGTTTTTGTTAATTAGCTTGTAGAAATAATGGCTGTCTTTTAGGTGATTCGATAGCAAGCAGGCAGGAATTTGTCACTGTCTTCATCATACTCCATATACTAGTCTGACAAGTTTATGCATGAAGTCAAAGGTTTTGCAAACATACAAGAAAGAAGAAAGATTTCTGTTTCTGTGTGCAGTCATTACTGCCAAATTCAGACCCTTTGTTGTTAGCATCCGCTATGCTACGTTAGCTCTCCTGCCATAATAAACACAGCGTAACACTGAACTGAACTGAATACATCAGTTAGTTTCACTGATACCCAGTTCAGTTTTTTTGAATCGGTACTTTAGTCATCATCTTAAGATTAGGAGAGGGCAGTGAAATCGCAGTATACCATTAGCCCTCCCAAAACTCCCACTTCTGTTTTTAATGGATACATTTCGGTTCCCTAAACAAGCAGCAGTACAAAAATTTGCGAAACTGTTTGTAGAAACATAATACTCATTTATTTACAATGAACTAATTACACCACTTGCAATGAGCAATGCAGTTAAGTCGTGTCTACAAACAGATACCCTGACTGAGCACATCCTGAATGTACTGACCTTCACCAGCAGCAGGGGGCGCTGTGACTGGCCTCCTTTCAGAGAAGAGTTTGTCCAGAACTTCATCAACATCTTCTGCAGGCTGGGGCTTGGCTTTCTCTGTCAGCAGAGAGAAGACTGTGAGCAGTTTCTATTCCATGGGGTAAAAATTCTATCAGTTTTCTTCATATTTTATCAAAACAGGGGCTGAGATAACAGATACAGTTACATTATTAGATTTTTAACAAGAGTTTCAAGAGTAGCAGAACTAGCAGTACTTTTTGTTAGCATTATGGACATCAGAGCACAGCACCATTTTGATTTCTAGAAGTCACCTTCACCCACCATAACCAGCTGCTTCTTATACACATGCACGCATGTTTCTGTTGTGGTTTAATTAAATTTTAACGTGTAGTTATTTTTTGCAGATGAACACCATCAAAAGGATGTGTCCTGTCATGCATTCTTAACAGGCCACTCAGCACGCATTAGCAGAATGCTCACATTTTATGTCTTCCCTGTCAGGGAAACCAAAAGAGACTGGAGGACACGAGAGCCGTTTTACTTCTGTTTAGAGGGATTTTTATACTGCAGTTGCATGAAATGTGGAACTTTTGACTGGGAACGGGCATAAATATTTTTTTAAGCCATTGCACTCATTCCTATTCACTGAGGACTATCTTTAGGTGCATGCAATTTCTGCACAACAGGAAATGGAATACCTCCCAAAATCAACTCCTGTACCCTTCATCTGCTGCGTGCAATACTTTTCTTTGTCTGTCTCTCTCTCTGTGACCTTGTTTCCAGCCTCTGTCTAGACTGCCAAAAGAAGACAAAAGGAGAGGACGTGTGTTTTTCTTACTGATGTGTGTTCTGCGTGGCGGGTCTCTGTCTGATGGTTTGGAGCTGAACCGAGCAGCCTGTGGCGTCCACATCACTCTACACAACTCCCCGTGGAGCCGCTGAACATGCAAACATATACACACACATAAATCATAAATGCTCACATATGTTTGTAAAAGTCTGTTTAATTTTTTTTAAAGAATTTACTTTCAATTCAATTTTATGTATTTATAAGAGCCTAAAATAATACAAAGAAAACAGAAAACATCAACACTCACATGACCCCCCTATGTGCAGACGCTGTGGCAACAGTGGGAAAGAAAAACTCCCTTTTAACAGGAAGAAACCTCCAGCAGAAGGGAGGGGCATCAATCTGCTGCGACTGGTTTCCAAGACTGTGCCTAAAAGGGGGCATGTGAGGTGGGACCAGGCCCTGGACTAGAGTATTTTATTCTTACAATGGGCATTATGTGTTGTAATAGTACTCAGTACACAAGAAAAAATGCTTATATTGCATAAACTGAATCTTATCTCACTCTGCTTTTGAAACAATCTTTGCCTGTCATCCAAAAATATGAATATTTCACAAATTCACATTTAAAAATGAGAGAACACCATCAGAAATTTCGGATATAATATTAACACAATCTCACTCTTTGAATTTGGACTTATTACAATAAAGTTAAATGGAAGTGTTTTTTCCCTGTTCATCTGATTTGGGATTAATAGAGGATTAATACAGTATTCTGATTGTGGACTATTGTAAAGAATATTGCCTTATGAGTATGCATGCTGAGATACTGTAAATAAATAAATCAGTCCCGTCCCTGCAAAACTCTGGTTTCTACAGGCTTATAGACCAATTCTGCTGTCAGAGATCAGACATCCAGAAATGTCAGCATGTCTGCCTGACCTATACTCTTACTAATGGAGCCATAGTACCCGATATTTAGCCTCAAAACTTCATAAAACCTAGCTTAAGTAGCATTCTAGATAATATCATATATCATAGGTAATATAATATCAAACATCACTAAAAAAAAAAAGCATGATACACTCCACTTTCATGCTTTGAAGATGCTTCCTGGCTACAAGGGGTGGCCAATCGTTTGATTTGGCAGTTTTATGTCGGGTGCCCTTCATGACATAAGCAGAAAAAGGATTTGTGCTCTGCCTTAATTCTTTGAGATGTTTTTTTTTTCTTTTTGTTAAAGAAACCAAATGAGAGTAGGGATACAAAATTGTGCATATTTCATATTAAGAAGTGTATCATTTCATGCAAATATCAGATGGTCAGGTCAGAGGCATTGGAATTATGTCACACTCTCATTTCCAGGGTGGCCTTGGAAAAGACAAACACAAAAAAGAGAGAGAGGGCTCAAAAGAAACATCAGAACCTGAACAGTAGCACAGGTCTGAGAACATTTTACACGCCCACTGGTAAAACACTGCCCCCTGGTGGTAACAGTTTATTTTACAAACAGTAGACGGAAGAACTTTAATGTCTTACAGTGCACATAAGAACGAGATTTCGTTGTATTGGTTAAAGTTGTGCAAACAATAAAATTATTAAAAAACATAAGTGGTACAAAGTCTAATTGTATATACAACTAAGTAGAGATATAAATATGTTGCAAATATCCATGCCGGTTTTTTTTTTTATTGCACATTAAATACCTTTAGCACCTTTAAAGCCTGAATTATTTATTTTGCAGATATTAAACTACTTGCATAAAATGATCTCCAGCTTAATGAAACAATAATCATGATCCAACGATTAGTGCTTTTACTTTAGGTTCTTTAAGTATACTGGTTAACTTTTGTAAAATTGGGTTAATTACTCTAAATACTTGCAGTTACTACAGTTATTCAATATAAAAGCATTCTTAGACTTTCTGACTGCGTGCTACTGCCATCTTTATTAGAGCACAGAGTTTCTCATGAGCCTGAAAACCATGCCTAGTTAATCTAAACTGGACTCATTTACAATAAAATAATCCAGTTTCCTGTTGGGCCTCGCAATATTTAGTCCCAAGAGCTCTCTGAGTGATGAGCTGAGGATTAGGATGTTACAGAGTTTCAGGGAATAAAACTAAAACTTGTTATCAGTGTGTGTGTGTGTGTGTGTGTGTGTGTGCGCGCGCGTGTGTGTGTGCATGCCAGGCTGTTAATCAGCTGTAAAGTAATGAGCAGCTGCAGAAATAAATGTAGAAAATAAAGTATACCTACTCTGACACTTAGTCCTGTTGCAGCTCTGAACAGCGCAGCAGCCATGCTGGTTTAAATCAAATCTGTCAGAAGTTTGGAGAAATATTCCCAGTGTGTGTTTGGGAAAGTGATCCAGAGGAGTTTCCTCCCCCTCTGGGAAAGAACTGAATGTCCCGAGCCTCCCTGTCCTCCTGCACCACTGTTACCTGGCCCGGTTTAAATAAAGTTTGCTTCAGTTTGTTTTTGCTGACTGTCTCGTGCGCTCAGCTCAGTTGTCGTTCTGCCCGTTTTTTTTTCCCTTTTCTTTTTTTTTGTTTTTTGTAACACAACGTTTGCATAAAGAATGTGCTTATTTCCTGCTGGTATTTTCAAAGTAAAAGCTGAAATACTTCAAACGCATTCAAATAAATGTTACTGTCAGTAATTAACCCCACCACCACTTCACTGCAAGTCAAATAATCCAATATGATGTGCAAAATGTATTTGGTACCACAATAGTTATTACGCGTTATAAACAATTATGAGGATTATTTTGCTTTCTTTTCAAAGTCCCTGCTTTCATTTTTTGTCTTTTGGTAAAAAAAGAAAAAAGAAAAGAAAAAAGAAAAAAAGAAAAGAAAATCTTAAAAATCTGAGTGCTTTTTACAAAGCCGGATCTGCATGCAGTGCCCAAACTAGCATGTTTTGAAAAGCATCGTTGCGTTTCCACATACATTTTTACTTTAAACGTGCACAGACCTCTGCATTATTGAAGAACAATAGCAAATGAAAAAGGCAGCCAACATGCCAAGAAGAGCTTTGAATATCCTTCGAGAAGCCTGGAGAACTATTCCTGAAGACTGCTTACAGAAAGCTGCCTCAGAGAGTTCAGGCTGTCAGAGACTGAAGGTCGTCGCACCACATATTGACTTTCAAGCTTGTGAGAACTGTTCTTGTCTTATATACTCTGTCTGCAGAGTATATACAGTATACATGACTGCATCTATTTCCCATTTCCCTAGCAAAATATAAAGAAATTAATGGTGGCTCAAGAATTTTGCACAGTCCTGTACATCCATCTTTTAGTTACAGTCTATGATTGTTGCATATAAGTCGTTAAATCCGTAATGAAAACACCAGCACAGGCAGTGTAGTTCTTGGTCCAACTGAAGTTTATTCTGAACACTGAAAGACAACAACGTACATCATCTTCTACAGTGATAATTAACAGCAGGCTGCCTTTATCGCTCATATATTAACTCTCAGGTAACAGCAGTATTATACACAACCTGGAAGGTAGACAGTAAGGAGTTCAAACTGGATTGGGTTAGTTTCAGTACAGTGAGGAGAGGAGGAGGCGAGGGGGGTACTGAGCAGTACAGTACAGAGGGATGTAAGACAGCTTTATCATCATTCATCATCATCATCATCAGCTTCAGTCTGGGGAAACACAAACATTCGTTCACACCTTCTTCCACAGTCAAGCTGCTGAAGCTGGCCGAGCCTCGCTGACTTCTGATTGGACAGTGGCTGGTCACTAAGGTAACTGTTGTCTTAGTGGTAATTTAGAACATTACTGTAACTTGGCACTAAATTTAAACACCTAACTAGATTTACTAACTGGCCGAGTGGCTCGCTAACTAACTTATCTACAATCTTACTAAGCAACCTAGCTAGGCAATATTTCTCGGCCTTGTCGGCAAACGCAGCCGCCATTTTGAATAATCAGCTCGAGGAAACTTCACGAGGAAGCTCAGAGAAGTATTCGTTTTCAAAGTGTGCTTGAAACTGAAACGATGGGACAGTTTTTAAAAGAAGATATCGTTTAGAGAGTCCACAAATTACAGCTTCACAGTTATTGCCATTGCTTTAAATATAAAGTTCTTATGCTGAACAAAAATGGTACCAGTCAGTGCAGACCACTCTTCTCTTTTTACATTCCAGTTAAAAATGATCTTTATTTAGGAAGAAAATCAAACGACTGCATTTGAAAATCGCTCGTGACTTTCTTTAATTTGCTGGGATATAAGTGGATCCACCTTCGGGCTCAAGTACAGTTTGCTTATCTTCATTAAAATGTCTTTAAAATGATAAAACACATCCTTTGAGTGCCTCTTTTTATTAATCTTCCTGCTCTGATTACTCAAAACAGCTGCTGGGTGAAATAAGTCAGTAGATTCGTGTCCCGCTCTGCTCCAAAATCTGCTTTTCAAAGTGCTGGGAGTGCCGACGCACAGTACCGTTGTTTCTACTCTGAGCTTTTCGTAGGGTTAAACTGTGAAAATGGTCAAAATGCTATTCCTATAAAATACATCCGTGCCCTACCGAGCCCGCTCGAGGGCCCCAGTCCAGCGGCGGGCCCTCGAAATGCCTCAGGGTTTACCCTCCCTGCATAGTGACGGCCACTGTGACAGCTCAACACAGCAGCAACGTAACATCAGAGTTCAGATGTGTGACAGAAATCGTCTAAATCTGTGACCCCCCCCCCCCCCCCATATACATTTAAAAAAAATAAAAAAAACAACCTGAAAAGTTAAGACATTCTTCTTTACAGTACCTCAGTTTAAATCTGCTGTCACGCCTGTTCCCTGTCTTATTATCAGCATTATTACCACAGACGCATGTGAAGGGGACATCTTGTCTGTAATGTATTTACACCAGTCATATATCAGGGTCTCTATATCTTCAGCTTATTTAGCATCGTTAGGATTTCTCATTAAACCTGTACATAATTCGCACTTTCTGAGATAACGTGGCGAGCGTTCGGTGAGCGTCGAAGCAGAGCGAAATTATAAAAAATGTCCCTTCACATGCTGAACCGAAGAACTGAAAGCCCAAAGAGTTGATCATAAGACTCTGAGAGACTCTGTGTAAAAAATGCATGGAGACTGAACCGTGCTTTTAGTTAGCCTGTCCACCTTAACACTCGTACCGTCATTCACATCAGCCGTCTGCCTCGCGCACACACACACACACACACACACACACACACACACACACACACACACACACACACACACACACACACAGCAAAAAAGGGTC